>MU228416.1:317997-335642 GCA_018584345.1 Thuja plicata | reverse complement strand
CTTTACAAGACATAAGACCAGATTTTCCTGAAATAGTAACTGAAGTGGGAGATGAGATCAAAAGAGTCAATATTTCTCTCTCATTCTTTAAAGGAAAATTAAATCAGATAGAGGTTAAATTGAGCCTATTTTCAAATGATTTTAATAAGTTTATTCCTTCCTTAAGGGGAGATGATGACCAAGTAAAGGCTGTAGATGCTTGGAAGAGTAAATTTGACACCAAGATGCCTAGTGATGATGCTTTTCTTTTGGGAGCAGATGTTGATATAGAGGGATTCAATAAAATATTGGATGAAGCTTTCAAAGTAGAGACTGATATCAATAAATTCCTACTTGATGTCAAAAACATCAGTGATGCTAGATGGGACAGACAAAAGGTGCAAGTACAGAGTACTCAAGATTTCAAGTGGCCATCAGACGATGAAGTGAAAGCTTGGGAAGTGATGACTACACCAAAGAAAAAGAAGCCAGTAGTAGAAGAAGAAATCTTGGACGATGAGTAAGGTGAACACTTGGCACTGCACTGTTCAAGACAAGAGGGATAGTTATTGCAAAAGGAGAATGTAGGTGAGTATGTAAGAACAGCTATCTAGACTCAACATAAATACTACCAGCTACCTTCTATATCAATCTAATTGCAGTCACCAGATCGGGAGAAGAACCAAGAATATCTATTATATCTTTTTGACTTGGTCATTCCACTGCTTTCTCTCTCTTTCTTTTTGTCTCTCTTGTAACTTTAGGGTTATCTTTTCTATGACCATCCAAAGCTTGTTGCATCCTTAAGGGATTCCAAGATGGTCAAAAACCTATATATAGAAAAAGAGTTTTAATTGTAAGGTGTCTTTATGTTGGAATGTTTTGGAAAAGAGAAAAATATATTATAGAATTCAGATGTTCTGAACTTCTGTCTCTCTTTTGAAGTTGCACGATCTTTCATGTATGGAAGCTGGATCATATAAATAAAATACGATACAATTTTACTCTCTTAAATTGTTGTCTCTTTATTCTCTGTGTGTGCTCTTTTATGTTTAAGTTTGCAAGGCATTCTGAAGCATTTTGGTTATTAGGTAACTATCTAATTACTTGCAAGTTTCTTTTAAGAAAAGAACTAAGTTTTGTGAGTAGTTTCAGGGAGCATACAGCTTTGTTTAAGGATTTGATACAATAGTTTTGAGGTGACAGGGTAACTTGTAAGGCAACTTATCTGAATTGCATGTGGGTTGTAAGGCAACCTGTTGTATTTTGTTTCTATGAAATCTTAGCTTATTTGACTCTGTAGCCCAAAGGATAGGCACTAGTCCAGAAATTAGTCTGATAATCTATCTTTGTCCAAGTTATTTCAAGATATCAAAACCAATTTAATCAAAATACTCTTGTTACTAAGAACAAAAAATCTAAACTCAGTAAGGACCTATGTCAGCAGGACAATGTCCATTTTAGTGATTCCTTGGAGAGTGAATCATTAGGTTATCCCTCCTACATCAAAAGGAAGAAGGATGAAAATCCTTATATCACTGGTTTATGCTATATTTAAGATTATGGTTTGTATAATTAAATTCTGCATTTGGTTATTCTTGGTCATTTGCAAGGTGATTTATAAGTTGGTTTAACAAAGATACATAGCAAATCAGTGTCCACACTATAACATACTGTGTAAACAGTAATCATAAGAGGTAAAACTTGCCTAAGTATATGTGGAGTTCAAAAATGAAGAAGGACTTTATCCAGTCCTTAGCAATTAGGCTTTTCTTGTCTCTGAATTAGTATTAGAAGGCATGGTGTTCAAGTAGTCATTTCAAGCACTGTGATTCATACAATAAAAATCCCTAATAGCTTGTCTTTGTCATTTTTGTTCTTAAATTCAGTGGTACCTCTACCTCCTCTTCCCCTCATAGAAGATCCTCCTCTTGTACTATTGATCTTCTCATGCCTTCTTCTTATCTTCTCTTTAGCCTTCATGGCTAATTGATAGCATTCATCAACTATCCTTGGGGTATTAAGACTAAGTTCATCCTAAATATTAAACCTTAGCCCTCCCATGTACCTTGCAATCTTTTCTTCTACTTCTTCTTCATGCCCTGTTCTGATATCCAGCTTATGGAACTCCTTAGTGTACCTCTACACATCCATATCCTTTTGTCTAAAATCTCTAATCTTCGTGTACAACTGCACTCTATAATCCTTTGGAAAAAAGTTTTCCTTCATCTTCTCCATCATACTATACCAAGATGTGATCTTGGGCTTCCCATTCTTCCATCTCTCTACCTGAACACAATCCCACCACAATAATGCATGCCCCTTCATCCTGGACTTTGAAATCTTCACTTTGTCCTTCTCCTCTATTCCTTCACACTCAAAGGAATTTTCAATTGCACTGAACCAATCTATTAGTTCTTCATCATCCCTCTTTTATCCATACATAGGTAAATCTATTCTTACCCTTGAATCTCCATTATTTATAGCTTTCACCAACTTATCCATCCTTAGATCTTCAGGATCTAGTTGTGTTAGTAATAACTGAGAGAGGGGGGTGAATCACTGGCCTCAATATTTATCCTTCAACTATTTACCACCAATCAAATAAACCTTAGATTATTAAGTCCCTACAAGATGCATGCCATGAAATACTTATAATGATTAATTGTCTATCAGTTTTCCATGTCTGTCCTTATTCTCCTAGATTACCGATAAGAAGTAAAACTATTTACTGAAACTCAGTAAATAAGAAGATTATACCAATCTATCCAGAAATGTATATGTGAAATGTAAAATAGTGAAGTAATAAACCATACACACATAACACATAGATTTTAATGTGGAAACCCTATTAAGGGAAAAACCACTGGGACCGGTACCCCAAATTTTCACTCTTGTGAAGTGAGCGTTGTTAGGAGCCAACCCTATTAAAGGTTACAAACACACTGTTAGGTATGACCTTGTTAGAGGATTTTACACATAGAGGATGTCACTTAGTATCAGGCATTTATTGCTACCATCCTTGAATAAACCTTGTTCTTAAACTGTCAATAGGTATCAGGCAAGTCCAATGCTACTTTCATGAATCAACCTTTTTGGCACTCCTTGGGATGTACCTCAATATATATAAGACTGTTAAATCCTACTTGGTTAAGAGACTTGATGCTTCAATGGTTAAACTGAAACACTATGACCTGTTCCTAATGCAACTTTGAATTGTAGATTTTTAGATCTATTTAAGTACATTACCTCTCTGATCAATGTATCAATTCAATTCTTTGTGCTCCACACTTTCTACTCTGTGTTGTTGTGCTTCACTGTTCATCGGTGTCTGTAAAATTCTTTAGCTCTCCTTTAGCTTGATTGATCAGGACTATATGAAGTTCTTCTTCATCATTTTCTTCCTCTTTCTATTCACTCCCCTTCCCCATGCATACAGAAATGAATTAATCTTGTCTCTTATATAGACATGATATTCACCATTTCTTGATTCTTGGCATAAAAAACAATCTAGCCAATTTGATTTAAAGCATAACTCCTAATTTGTCTCATAGTTATCTTTTTGCCAACTGTACAAATCTTCTTTAAATCAATAACTTAACTCTAGTCGAATAAAACAAAGAAAACAACCAATTAATTTTATCTTTAGCTCTTGCCAGCTAGATATTTTTTCATTTTCTGAACTCTTTGTTCTGTCGGTCAACTCTTCAGTTAGTTGTCGGTTACAACTGCCAGTTCTATCAGTGTGACTCCAGTTAGCTTTGCGATCTCCATCCGTCAAGCATCATTGGATTTTACTCATCGGGCAACTCTATTTTTATCTTGTCGAGCATCCTGTGGTTTTTCTTTGTTGGGAAACACTGTCTTCTACTCGTCGATTATCACTATGAATTTTATCTTTTGCTTTTACCAATGGTGTGCACTCCATCGGTGTTGTCTGTCACTTAGTGAATACTTGACTTTTATGCATTTCTAAAACCATAACCTTTGTTCCATTGATTCTTTTAAGTCTCTGGCATTATGTAAATGACCATACAGATGATATCAAGTTGATATCAATGACAATACAAACTATTAACTGATTTAATGTCTTGCATTATCTTCAAATTAATATTATCAAAAATTCAATCAGTTACATGTCATCAATCTCTCCCTTTGGCATTGATGGCAACATAATATATTATCACACTATACTATTTCTAATACAATATTAAATACAATAGTTGAGATTAATAAAACTACCAATCATTTTGTTTAGTCAACCGATAAATGTCTGATCATCGGTAATCTCTATTTTAGCTTAGAATTGATTGTTGCAGCTTTTTACTTTCTGATGTATTGAATCTTCTTCTTTTTTTAATTTCTCTCCTTTGCATATTCTCTCTTTTATGATTTCTTTTTCCCTTTTCAGCAACTTTCCCTTTCTATAAACTTTCATACAATTTTCTCTCCCTAAGGATATAATCTCTCCCTATTAGAGTAATCTGATGATGGATAATATTTCTCATAAGAATGTGATAATATGGATAATCTCTCTCCCTTTGACAACAATTCCAAACAAATATCTCACAGATATCTGTTATTTATGTCAAACAATTTTTTTCTCTCCATCCATAATATATTCCTTGAATTTCCCTTATCCATCAGCAATACATTAATATTCTCTAGTGCTCGGTTTTGATATATACCTCTTTGTGTGTGTGTGTGTGTGTATATATATATATATATATATATCTTTGAAGTTCATCTCTTTGCTCGCATCAACATGAATGATATTCTGATAATATGCAGGCTGATGCAGCCTTTAGTCTTTTACTGACAGGTAGACAAGGGTTTGACACCTAATCTCTTTCTCAAGTACTCAAACGTATCCTTGGGCAGTGGCTTGGTAAAGGTATCAGCTAATTGTTCTTTTTATTGCACATACTCAAGTATCACCTCTTTTTCTTGAACTTGTTCTCTTAAATAATGATACTTGATTGCAATGTCTTTAGTCTTTGAATGCATGAATGGATTCTTGGAAATGTTTATTGTACTGGTGTTATCACAATAGATAATCACAGGTTCTGAGATCTTCATATGCATACCTTCCAACAATTGTTTGATCCATGCAATGTTTGAGAAATTTGTAGCAGCCACAACATATTCTTCTTTTGTAGTAGACTGAGAGATGCGTCCCTACTTCTTGCTAATCCATGTGACAAGTTTGTCTCCCATAAAGAATGCTCCTCCAGTTGTGCTCTTCCGGTCATCAAGTTTTCCAGCCCAATTAGCGTTGTTAAACACCTTAAGTTCAAAATTGCCTTCTCTTCTATACCATAAACCAAATTCCTTAGTATTCTTCAGATATCTTAAAATTCTTTTTACAGTAGTCATATGTGATTCCCTAGGGTTAGTAGAAAATATAGCAACAATTCTTACTATGTGTGCAATACCTGGTCTATTGTGTACAACATACATGAGTTTTCTAATCATTGATCTGTATAAAGTCTAATTTACCTCTGCTGTCTTGTCTTCCTTTGTAAACTTACATCCAATAGCCATCGGTATTCCAACTGGGTTGGAATCTTCCATCTTGAATATTTTTAGGACCTCTTTGATGTATTTAAACTGTGTAATGAAAATACCTTCACTTTTTTGAATGATCTGTAGACCAAGAAAGAACTTGATCTCTCAAAACATAGACATCTTGAACTCTTTGCTCATCTCATCAGCAAATGATTTTCATAGCATATCATTGCCTCCAAATATGATGTCATCAACAAATATTTTAGCAATCAAAGTGTTAGCATCAGTATCTTCTTTCAAATAAAGATCATAAATCCAATACATATTATATAGGAATGAAGTAGTTCATACTAGGCTCTGGGATCTTGTTTCAATCCATACAAGGCTTTGTGAATTCTACATACCATGTTTCTCTTGTCTGGATCAACAAACCCTTCTGGTTGTTCAATGTATACCTCTTCTTCAAGTATTCCATTTAGGAATGCTGACTTGACATCCATTTGATATACTTTGAATTATTTATATGCAGCATAAGAAAGTAGTATTCTTACTCCTTCTATCCTAGCAACGGGTGCAAAGGTTTCTCCATAGTCTATACCTTCCTCTTGTGCATACCCTTTGCATACTAGCCTTGCTTTGTTCCTTGTGACTTCTACATTCTCATTCATCTTATTCCTAAATATCCATTTTGTACCGATGACATTCTTGTCATCTGGTCTTGGCACAAGTGACCATGTTTTGTTCTTCTCAATCTGCTCAATCTCATCATTCATAGCACTTATCCATTCCTCATTATCTAGTGCAGCATTGACAGATTTTGGATCAAACACACAAATTAAACAATTTGAGGTTAAAGACTTACTTCTTGTTCTTGTACCAGCTTTCTTATCTCCTATGATATGGACCTCTAGATGGTTCCTTCTTACATATCATGCAAGTACAGGTACAATTCTTTGTCTATCAGCTTGATCATTATTTTTCTCTTCATTACCTTGCACATTATCTTGATCATTATCCTGATTTTTGGTAACAATAGTCTGACCGTCGGTTGCAACATTCTATTGTTCTAGAATTAAGCACTATTGCTCAGGCAGAGTGTTGGGTTCTTCAGAGTATACAAACTTGTTGTAGTCCTCTGGTTCTTTTGCGCTTTCCAACTCATTCTTTTTTGCAAATTCATCAATCTTTACATTTGCACTTTCAACTATTTTGTTAGAGGCCTTGATGAGACATTTAAAAGCTTTTCTTTTGGTAGAATACCCTAGAAAAATACCTTCATCACTTTTGGCGTCAAGTTTTCCATTTCTATCATCCTTTAAGACATAACATTGACTACCAAATATTTTTAAGTAACTTACATTGGGTGTTTTACCATACCATAACTCATAAGGTTTCTTCTTTGTGTCCTTTAATTGTACTCTGTTAAGTGTGTAGACAGCGGTGCTGACAGCATCCCTCCAAAAGATTTGGGTGATGCCTTTCCCTATCATCCGTGTTTTCACACAATCAACTATTGATCTATTCCTTCTCTCAGCAATCCCATTTTGATGAGGTGTTCTTGGTGTAGGCTCATTACAGAAATTAGTGAATTCATCTGATATAAATTCTCCTCCTCTATCTGATCTCAAACATTTCAAATCCTTACCACTTTGTTTTTCTATCATAGCCTTATACCATTTAAACACCTTGAATGCTTCAGATTTATCTTTTAGAAACATAACTGTCATCATTCTAGAGTAATCATCAACCAAGAGAATAAAACATCTACCGCCATAATAACTCTTTGTCCTCATAGGTCCACATAAATTAGTATGGACTAATTCTAGAATATCATCAGATGTATTGTTTTTACTTTTGAAGCTTGACTTTGTCATTTTACCGTTTTGACAATTTTTACACATGATGTTGTCTGGATTTGTCATCGTCGATAAGCCTCTTACATTTCTTCTTTTTCTTATTTTCATCATGTTGTCAAAATTCACATGACACAATCTTTTGTACCACAACCATATGTCTTCATTTCTAGTCATTAAGAAAGTGGTGTTAGTATCATTCAGATAGAGTAAGTTACCTTTAGTCTGTTCATCGGTACCAATCAATTTTCCTGATTCATTGAAGATATTTGACTTTGTGTTCTCAAATGCTACTCTGTGACCTGAATTATTTAGCTAAGAAACACTCAATAGATTATAATTCAATCCTTTTACCCAATAAACATTTTTAGATTTAATCAGGTTATTCAGCATTATTGTTCCTTTACCTTCAACTAGACAAGGTGTATCATTACCCATTCTTACTATACCACCATTATAATACTCAAAAGTGTTAAAATTTTCTTTGTCACCGATCATGTGGTGAGTGCGGCCACTATCTATAATCCAGATGTTATTCTTTCTAACCTTAGATATGAGTACAGTTTCTACATACCTTTCATCTTCATCTGAATCATCCTTCACAGCTACAAATACCATCTTGATGTCTTCATCAAGTTTAGTGTTAGTATCTTCATCTTTGCAAGAAGCTAGGTAACTAGCCTTCTTTCCTTTGTCCTTGTAGTCTTGGGTATCTCTTCTTTCTGATTGTCAATAACCTCTATTATCTTTGTTATCACCTCTATAAGATTTCTTCTCAAAAGATCTATCATTACTTTTTTCATATTTTCTTCTATTAGGACATCTTGCAACAAAGTGTCCAATCTCTTTACAATTAAAGTATAAAAGTGGTAACTTGCCTTTGTATTTACCTTTGCCTCTCTACATTCTTCTAGCCATAAGTGCTTCTATTTCATCTAGATCTTCTTCTCCACTTTCACTTTCACTGTCTCTTCTAGATGAGTGTCTATGACTTGATTTTCTTATTTTCATAGAAGACTTAAATGCAAAATCTAAGTTTGGTAAGACACTATTGTCAAAGTTATTCATCTCAAATTAAATCAGTCTACCAATTAAACTATCAAGAGTAACTATATTGTTTTCTACTTCTCTCATTTCTTGAATGGCAGAAACTCTAATAGCATATACATGCAATAAGGTTCTTAAGATTTTATTTACCACTGTCTCCTCTTCAAGTGTACCTCCAATACCTCATATAGAATTGACTACTTCTTTTATCCTTGTGCTATGTTGTATGATGTTTTCTCCTTTTTTCATTCTGAGATCATCAAACTTTCCTCTAAGGATTTCTACCTTATCTCTTAGAACATTTGTATCACCTCCATATACAAGCTTCAGTTTGTCCCACATCTTCTTTGTAGTTTTGCAATCCTTGACATCTTCAAAATCAGCATCAGAGAGTGAGAAAGAAAGCTCTATAACCATGTAGTTATGCTCATGCTTCTCTCTCAATGAATCTACTGTCAGTACTCCTGTAGGCAATGCATTTTAGTAACTAGGAATTGAGTAACATCATTACCAATACCTGATAAGTGGAGTCTTATCCTCCTTTTCCATGAAGAAAACTTGTCTTTGTTCAACTTGGGCACATCTTTTCTGTTCATCTTGTGATCCTGACTTAGGTCTTGAAACCTTCCTTCTAAGCACACAAGCTATGATACCAATTCTTAGTAATAACTGAGAGGGAGGGTGAATTAGTGGCCTCAAAATTTATCCTTCAACTATTTACCACCAATCAAATAAACCTCAGATTATTAAGTCCCTACAAGATTCATGCCATGAAATACTTATAATGATTAACTATTTGTCAATTTTCCTTGTCTATCCTTATTCTCCTTGATTACCAATAAGCCGTAAAACTATTTACCAAAACTTAGTAAATAAGCAGTGTATACCAATCCATCCAGAAATGCATATGTGAAATGTAAAAATAGTAAAGTAATAAACCATACACACATAACACATGGATTTTAGCATGGAAACCCTGTTGAGGGAAAAACCACTAGGACCGGTACCCCAAATTTTCACTCTTTTGAAGTGAGCCCTATTAGGAGCCAACCCTGTTAAAGGTTATAAACACACTATTAGGTGTGCCTTGTTAGAGGATTTTACACATAGAGGTTGTCACTTAGTATCGGGCATCTATTGCTACCATCCTTGAATTAGCCTCCTTCTTAGACTGTCAATAAGTATCGGGAAAGTCCAATGCTACTTTCATGAATCAACCTTTTTGGCACTCCTTGGGATGTACCTCAATATATAGAAGATGGTTAAGTCCTACTCAGTTAAGAGACTTGATGCTTCAATGGTTAAACTGAAACACTATGACCTATTCCTAATGCAACTTTGAATTACAGATTTTCAGATCTATTTATGTGCATTACCTCTCTGATCAATGTATCAATTCAATTCTTTATGCTCCACACTTTCTGCTCTATGATGTTGTTCTTCACTATTTGTCAGTGTCTACATAATTCTTTAGCTCTCCTTTAACTTGATTGATCTAGACTATATGAAGTTCTTCTTCATCAGTTTCTTTTCAGCATCCTCTTTCTATTCACTCCCTTACCCATGCATATGGAAATGAATTAAGCTTGTCTCTTATATAGACATAATATTCACCATTTCTTGATTCTTGATTCTTGGCGTGAAAAACAATCCAGCCAATTTGATTTAAAGCATAACTCCTGATTTGTCTCATAGTTATCTTTTTTCCAACTATATAAGTCTTCTTTGAATCAATCATTTAACTCTGGTCGAATAAAACAAAGAAAACAACCGGTTAAGTCTATCTTTAGCTCTTGCCAGCTAGATATTTTGTCATTTTCTGAACTCTCTGTTCCGTCGGTCAACTCTTCAGTTAGTTGTTTGTTACAAATACTAGTTCCATCAGTGTGACTCTAGTTAGCTTCAATATCTCTATCCATCAGGTTGGGAAACACTATCTTTTACTTTTCGGGTATCATTGTGACTTTTCTCTTTTACTTTTACCAATGGTGTGCACTCCGTCGGTGTTGTTTGTCACTCAGTGAATACTTGACTTTTATGCATTACTAAAAGCATAACCTTTGTTCCATTGATTCTCTGAAGTCTTTGGAATTATGTACATGACCATACAGATGATATCAAGTTGACATCAATGACAATAGCAACCATTAACTGATTTAATGTCTTGCATTATCTTCAACTTAACATTATCAAACATTCAATTAGTTACATGTCATCAAGTTGATCTTCCTCTTGGGGTACTTCTTCTTAGTCTCTTTCTTCTTCTTCCACTTCCTCATCCAGTATGATTCTTTTGTCTCTCTTCTCTAATGCTAAGATCCTCTCCATCAGGGTCTTCATCATCATGTCCTTCTCATGGTTCTCTTTCTCCATTTGTTCCAATGTTGCTTTCAATTTCCTATTATCTGCCAACTTCTCTTTCACTATCCTTTCCAGCTCTATGTTTTTCATCCTTGTAGGAAACTCTTCTTCCTCTTAAGACATGTTCCCTAGCCTCCTTATGGCTCTGATACCAATTGATGTAGATGATAAGGGTGGTGGACAAGGTTTTCAATAAGTGAAATGATTCAACCCAAGAAACTCAATGCTTGAACTATGCTTCAAGAATCCACCAAGTACTCCAAGAGACTCCAATTATGATTTCACTCTCCCAATGAATTTTTTTTATAGAATATGTCTATTTATACTAGATTATTAAGGATTCATATGGTTAATGGGTTTACAACAGCACCCAACACTTCAATCTTTAGCAATCTTCCTAGAACTCTTGTTCTTTGCTTAGAACAGCCAGAGATACTTGTGATCCCAAAAAACTAACTAAAAAAACCCTTTTAACAACCAATAATATCAATCTACAACCTCTCATATCCTTTTGATTCATTAACTCAATCTTAGAAAACAAATAAGCCAAAATATACTACCTTGCTGCCCTCTGGATAGACCTGTGGACAGTTGTAATAACTTTTTAACCAGATCAAATTTCTTCAATCCCTTCAATTAGTTTGGGTGCAATTAGGATTTATTTATTATTTCCAGAGAACATCACGATCCAATGGTTCACTCCTAAGATACGGCCCTCGCATTAGACTGTATTTTCTATAACCCTAATTTCTAAATTTTTACCCTTTCTCCAAACTGTGATCACTCTTTTCTCCTTCCCATCTACATATGCATAGTTAAATACTATGATACAAGGTTAAGTTAATAACATTCCATGGATTCTAGGCCTTTTAGTCCATGGAATGGTTAGTGTTCCTCAAATAATCTCAACAATTAAAGGAAATATGTACAAGACAGTGACAAAATGCAGTATATGAAGAAACAGTCATTCAAAATGACTCTCAAAGCATTCAAAAATGTTTATTATTACATTCTAATGTATGATGAATCTTCTATAATTATTTCCAAGAAAAAATCACATAAGTTTCTACATACAAATGCCAAGAGACAAGAAATATAGTCTTTATTGATTCTTCTTGTTGTTGTCCGTACAAACCAAATTTCTCTCTTCAAATAAACTTCCTCATACATTATATAAACTTCCTATAACTATTTCAACTAACTTTGGATGTTGAGTTGAATAGTTAAGGCCTAAAACATAACCAAATATTATTTTCCCTCTAAACTCTCATGTAGTCGTTACTTTTTTAAAAAATATTTTAATTTCAAACTATGAAAATGGCTTCATTGAATGCCAAAACTTCAACCTAATGACTTCTAACACCCTGAACTTGCGTAATGACCTATTCTAGACTTTTAGGACACAATTTTATGCTTGGACCCTAGTGGTCCACTTACTAACTAGATTTTAGTCCTTTTAGGACATTGCAAGGCTATTAAATGCATTGCATCATTTGAGAGTATTACAAAAATTAAGAGCCATTATAGGTTCTAGGACCTTCCAATTGATCTCCAAACTTTGAGGGTGTCCTCCCTTCCTCTGGTCTTGATGAAATGTCTTCATACTTTGATTTTTGATCCTTGGTGCCCCTGCACCAGGTTGTCTTATGCTTTTTAAATTGTTTGTCTTATATTTATGCTTGCAGGTGTATCTATGTATATTGTTATGGAATGATTCATACTTAATGAGAATATGCATGTTTCATTTCATAAACCTAGACTCGTAATTTTCATTCCAACACCTTATTGTAATGATAATAGTTTATATAAGATCAAAAATATCAATCCTACCCAATTTTAGTCCTATTGGAGCATTTTGACCACCTAGACCTATTTAGGTCACTACAAGAATGTTAAGGGATGCACTAGTACATTGTGGTCCTGAATTTTCAAATAATTTGTGAAGCATAAAAATTTTATTTTTGGCATTTACACATCAAATTGAAGGTGTTAGAGGAGATGATTCAATGTCATGATAAAGGGTTTTCAAGATATGCAATGTTTCAGCTTTCAACTGCGCAACATTGCAAGTTTTTGCATCAACCAAGATTGATTCAGAAAATGAAAACAATAGAGAATCTCCAAAATTAGATATAGGTTATCATAGGCCTCTGTGACACAGTCCTATAGAACTTGACAGATCATCAATACACCTCAGGAGCTCCGAGAAATGAACTCCTAAATATCGGCAATTTTGTTGCTTGCTGCACCTTGAGGGACACTTGGCTCCATAGTAGTCGAAAACATTCAAGCCTCATTTCCACCATAAAAGGGTCATTCCTATAATTTAGCTGACATTTTAGATCTATTGGTAGAGATGGTTTGATGCCATGATGAGCTATTTTCAAGATATGCAATGTGTCAGCTTTCAACTGTGTAATATTGCAAGTTTTTGCATCAACTGAGATTAGGTTGGCAAATGAAAAATGGAAAATAATATTTAAAATATAAGATAGGTTATCGTAGACCTCCATGATACGGTCTTTTATCACTTGACATATTTTCAATACCCCTCATGAGCTCCAAGAAATATACACCTGAATATCGATAATTTTGTTGCCTAGTTCACCTTTAGGGACACTTGGCTCCATAGCGGTCGACAACGTTAGAGCCTCTTTGCATCCATGAAAGGGTCATTCCTAGAATTCAACCGATATTATGGAGCTTTTGGTGAAGATGGTTTGATGCCACAATGAGTGGTTTTCAAGATATGCAATGTGTCAGCTTTCAACTTTGCAACATTGCAAATTTTTGCATCAATCGAGATTGGGTCAAAAAATGAAAATGGAAGAGAATACCCAAAATCTGAGATAGGTTATCATAGGCCTTCATGACACTGTCTTGTACAAATTAATGGCTTGTCAATACCCCTTGGGAGATCTGAGAAACAAACTCTTGAATATCAGCAATTTTGTTGCCTGGTGCACCTTGAAGGACACTTGGCTCTATCAAGGTTGGCAATGTTCAAGCCTCTGCACCTTCATGAAAGGGTCATTCCTAGCATTTAGATAGAATCTCAGAGCTTTTGGTAGAGATTATTTGATGCCACAATGAGTGGTTTTCAAAATATGCAATTTTTCATCTTTCAACTGCGCAACATAACAAGTTTTGGCATCAACTGAGATTGGGTCATCAAATAGAAATGGAAGCAAATCTCCAAAATATGAGATAGTTTATTGCAGGCCTCTATAACACATTCCTATAGCACTTGAAGGATCATTGATACTCCTTAGGAGCTTCGATAAATAGACTCCTGAATATGGGCAATTTTGTTGCCTAGTGCACCTTGAAGGACACTTGGCTCCATAGCGGTCGACAATGTTTGAGCCTCTTTGCCTCCATGACAAGGTCATTTATAGCATTCACCTGACATTTCAGAGCTATTGGAAGAGATGGTTTGATGCCACGATGAGCGGTTTTCTTGATTTTTAAATGATTTAAATGTGTGGTTGGATATCTTAAATGATTTTTTTGCAAATACATATATACAAAGAATGTGCTAGTATGAAACATGACAATAAGCTTAACAAATATTTCTAGAATTTGTTTTGTGAACATATTTTTTTTAATTAATGATGAAAAATATGTTTACAACTCAGCTCATTAGGAGCACCAGGAGGAATGATCTAAGAAGAGAAAACCTCTAGTATTGCCCCAAAAAATAGAAGAGAAAATTTGTTATTAAATGCTACAAACTTACCGTTATACATACGGGGTAATGCATGAGATATTTACAGTCCACCCAATGTGGATTCAGGGGAATTAATTCCTTTACAAATATACATGTTATATATGCACATGCATTCAACTAGATTCGACATTACAACATTTTGGATTCACTTTTAGTCCAATGAACCAACCGGATCTTCCCTACCCTTTATTGTCTCAAGTATTGCCTCGTGGTCTGACTCGTGAACCTTCCAAAGAGTTTTATTGTGTGTTTTTCCTCCATATTTGGTCAAATGGACATTTGATGCAACAAAAATGTTGGAATAATGAAGAATCTTCCTATGTGTCTCCCAATCCTTGAACAACTACAACCTAGGGTTCTTCATACAATACTATCTAAGTCATGTACCAATACAACCACTACTCTTTTAGGGTATTCTAATCCATCATCATCTGTAACCGAGTGATCCAATTTATTTTTGGCCTCAACACAATGACACAAATAATAATACGTTGCTTTGTCATTTTCTTCAGGTGCAATAAAAGCAAAAACATGGTTTGCAATTATAGAAGCATAACAAGGAGATTAATTTAATGAATATTTATGATAAAGTACTAAATTTGAGACTATTTGTGAGTTGACAATTCACCTGGTTGCACTAGATCACACAAATGGTCAAATTCAATGGATGATTCCATTTGTGTTAGTTTCAATTCTGTTGGGGGGATGATAGGAGTCAAGTGGGCTCAAAATTCATGTAGACCATTCGTCGACCCATTCCTTTGACTCACACCCATCCCAATATTCATCTGCGCATGATGAACAAAAGCATGCCATATGTCATGTGTGGATGATACGTGAACTTGCATTAGAGCTTCTAAAAGAGTGTATCTCACTTGATCATAATAATGTACAACAATCCTCGTATGCTACAATGTTAGTTTCATCCATCAACCAAGAAAATCTATGAACCATAGACTCACCTTCATTAGCTAGACCCATTGTAGAATTACACCACTAGATGATACATCTCACATCTCTCAATGTTTCTTGTTATTTTTACTTTAATTATTCATGTGCTAAGGCCCTTTTTATACATGCTCATGCACCATCCTACTCTCCCTTTCCATGACCAGCCTCAGTAAAATTCCACATATATTGAATAGCAGTGTTCGTATGCATCATGCTCAACCAATAAAGCATCTGATAATTTTTGAATTGTGATGCATAATTGTCTGACCATATGATGTGTCAGCGATATGATATGCTCCTATTACTCAAATCACCATAAAATAGATGATAGGAACCATGTACAAACTTTGTAGAATGTGAACAATCATCATTGATGTAAAAATGATACTCCCTCAATATCTTCTAGTTCTCCTTTGTACTATCAGGTGAATGCATAAATGCTATATGAACAAATATAGAAACTTGTTGAGAGCTATAATAATTTTCTTGCACCTTATTTTGTGGTTGTAGAATTTATTTCTCTATGAAGTTGACAACTAAAACAACGGTAGAGAGAGAGAGAGAGATGCCATCTCTCTCTCTCTCTAATAGGGAGACTCCTAGTAACCTCCTGAGTTATCTTGAAACTCTTCTTAGGCCTCTCCTAGGACCTCTAGGGTTTCCTCAATCCACCCTCTAAATTTTTAAAAGATCCAATTCTTCCCCTCCAACCAAAAGTCTTCCTATCTTATAAAGTTCACCACTTAGTTCTCTACAAGAACTCTTCACATCTTCAATTCCCAAGCCCTAAACATGAAATTGAGTTGCAGGAGGTCAATGGATTCATTTAACTACAATCTTGACTCCTAATTAGGGTCTCAACTTATCAAGATTGGTCATGCACCAATTGAGTTCTAGTTTCATAAGACTTAGGCCTTGTAGCCTTTTTCCCAATTAGGCCTCCTCAAATCTAGGAACTCTCAGAAATAGAAAAAAATCCTCAAAAAACCCCCTAAAAGGTTTTGGCAGTTCTTAATTATGGCAAAAACCCACAAATATTTTCTATGTTTTAGGGTTCCACAGTGTCCATACACCCTGTTACTGAAATAGGGCTTCTTCCTTGTTTTTAGCCCTGTTTTGTGGTTTTGGCTTCAAAACTTGGAAAGATGGTTTCTTGGACAACTCTCTTCATTTTGGAGTACCTACACATCACCACTCAACACATCCAATTCCTTCTTGGCTCATGAGAACAACCTCCTGCAATTACAAGCTGACTGTTATTTGATCTTCCTAACTGGGCTATTCATTTACCTCACCCAGGGCAAGATCCTAAAAATACTTGCAAGAACTTTTACAGATCCTCCTTCTAGATTCTTGAAGCTCCATGGACCTAGTCTCCATCCCTAAGTGGCCATATAGAACCATTGGTGGGAAGTGGAGTTAGGTCGACATCTTTGCTTCCCAGTCAGAACTCGACAGCAAACAGTCCAAAACAAAAGAATTTACAAACTACAAAAGAAAGGTAATTACAAATCAAAATAAGTATTGGGAAAGAAATAAAACATACACACAAATGGATCCCACTAATCATAGTTTTAATTTCAATCCATGCACATCAAGAAAAACACAAAACTCTTCAATACTATTGATCTCTCATTCCAAAAACTCTTGGCTCTAAAACTCAAAATTTGTACAATGTCTTCCAACCCTTCAAATTAGGGTTTTTCCTCCTTATATCCCCTCCATACACATGTTTCACTCCTTGTATGGGTGTAAAGATAACTTACACCTCAAAAACCCTCTAAACAACAAAATGTTGTCAGCAACTTTTAAAAGTTGCTAATGTTGCTATGCAACATTTTTACATCTTTTGCAAACATACACTTTTCAAGTGTTTTTCCACCAATTTGACTTATCTAACCTTAGTTAGACCACCTAGGGTAACCAAGGACCCTAAGAGCCACCATGACATCACCCTACCCTTTGATGACATCATCAAGTAGTCCACTAAAAAGAGCTATTTTAACCAAACAGAAGCATAAAAATAAAAACCTACCTAAAAGACTCTTGGTCCACATGACCTTATGTATTTACATTGCCCTAAAAGAGAGTCTTTCACACACTTACACACCCAAAATGACATGAGACCACCAAACTTGCTGGCTTCTCAAGGGTGCTCCTGCACCATACTACCAAGGCTAAGAACTTATGTCACCTCTGGGGACAGGAGCTTAGGA
>MU228416.1:301471-317529 GCA_018584345.1 Thuja plicata | reverse complement strand
ATCTAATCCTAATCCTAAATTCTACTCTAACCCACCTCCTAATGTTGTCACATTCCATTAAGGAATTCTTAGCAACTCAACCCACTTGAGAAAGTCCACTTTCTCAAGCTGGACTTTCTTAAAGTCCTTTTTCTCAAGCCACTCTCTTACATCCTCCCTTACCTCTTTAAGACTTTCATTAATGTCTTATTAATGAAGATGCCTTAAGCCCATGTCTCTCCCATGCCTTATTAATGCCTTGGGTATTATTGGCTCTTACATATTCATTTATGAGTCTCCAAATTCATAAATAAACCTTGTCCCCCCCTCTCTCTCTCCCATTCTTCTATAAATAGAAGCCTGTTTTGAGAGAAAATAAGCCTTCACCTTAGAATCTAAATTACATTGTTATGTTGCTAGATTTATCCTAGATTCACATTTCATCTATTAGTCCATGCTAGTTTATTGTTTTCATTTCATTTTTTAAAGTTAGATTGTATTCTTTTTCACACTTTTAGTTTAAATTTGAATCAAATCCTTCATGCTAGAATAGTATTGGTCACTGATTTGAAGCATATTCTGAGGGCTAAATATGCAAATAATTACACTCTTTCTAGTTAGAATGCAATAGGCTGATATTAGTAGTTTTTAATGTTTTGACTAGCCATTTGAACTAATGCAATGACCTATTGAGTGTTTGTGTTGTTTTCAATAGGTACCCATTTACACACACATTTCTGGCACCCACTGTGGGGCTCGATTTTAATTTTAGCCTCGTCTTCTAACACTTTTTGGCAATTTGCAGCCTCAGGAATTGGGCACAGAATCGCAAATACAATTGCAGGCTCACATCCTGGATACGCCATCACACCGCGTAGTTTCTGGATCGCATCTAGGATTTCTCGGATCATATCTAGTTCTCAATCGCATCTAGTCAGCAAAGGCTCGTATCTAGGGAATAAGATCGCATCTCGAATACCGCATCGCAGATGGTAAGAATTTAGGATCACATCTGATTTTAAAGCTTGCCCTTTTGATTTATCTAATCCTAACAAGTTCAACCAATTATGCTTTCTGTGTTTTGCAGCCTAACAAGTATTTTTAGGTACCTTTTAATAGGTTTCATAAAGTTGGATTAGCAAAATACTAACGTGGTTTTCACAGGTTACCAAACCCCTTCCATCTTGACTTCTATTTCCCAATTTTCACAACTTAAAACCATTTCTTCCCACTTGATAAACAACTAGATATTATGCTCTTTTCCTCTCGTGGAAAATTAGAAAATTGGACATTGTCTTATGATTTGTGATGAAATTGGGAGTACATGAACAACAAACACATTGTTTAATTCATTTTGGAAAGTAATTGAACAACACAAAGCACTAAATCATGTGGGATCAATGAACAAAATCATCTAATTGCTTTTGGAAATCAGTAATTGAACAAAATAAAGCATTAAATCATTGTGGCTAATTGGACAAAAAAAAAATTTCCCTTTCTGTTTTCTTTAAATAGGAACACTTAAATCAAGCTCAACATAGCTTGAGGGAAAGAACATTTTTTTAAGTGTTTGAGGAGAAAACAAAATGGAATAGGAGAGTATGCTCTTCTTCGTTTGAAGAATTAGAAATCTAGAAATCCTAAGCTCGCCAATCCTGGTTACCGTTCTTTTAACAGTAGAGGGCCTGCCGGTTGAGGAAAAAATCTCCCGGGAATGACCCAAGTGAGGACAGGTCTTACGCTGACCCTTCCAACTCACTATAAATAGTTGCTTCCTTGTAGGCCAAAGCCTCGAAAGATGAAACTAGTTTTGTTCTTGGAATTTCAACATCATTCCTTGAAAATATCAGGGTATATATAGAGCGAAGCCGCTTGAATCTTTCTTGCGAGACTATATATGTTCAGGTACTCATAGGGCTATATGCCTCAATTTTTCCTTGTGCAATTCTATGGGGGACAATTTTGAATAGATTGCCCAATAATCTACAACACATTCAACTGAAAGAATTCCTGATTCATCCCTGAAAGGGTGATAATATTTGTGCAAGGAAAAAATTAATTGCCCCAAGACACTCATCATATCATGCCCTCACTTGTGTTTGGAGTTGGCTAATACAGCATCATGACTAGAGCCATTGCATGCTTGGTGATGGTTGTATTCTGATTAGCATTTGAGTGTGTTCCTAAGTCAATGAGAAAACAATTTTTATCCTCCACCTAGAGAATAGTAAAAAGATGTGCATTTTGATCCACCCCTTCTAACAATGCAAAATTGTCTGACCTGTCAAAAGATCATTAAGAAGATAAAGCTCCTCATAACAATCAATAAATTTCATACCCTGGAGAACAAGTGTCTTTTACATCCGACAAATACCCCTTGATGCAATTTGGAGATAAATAGATTCACGTTCCTCAAAACACAAATTTTTCAAAATGGACCAAAACTGACAAGTCCATCATAAGATCGCATCCAGGATTTCCTGAGTCGTATCCTATATTTAGGATCGTATCTAGTGCATAAAATTGCATTTAGTCAAGCAACAAGTCGCATCCAGTTTTCTAGGATCATATCCAGGGTTTAGGATCGCATCTGGTTATGTCAGAGGCTCATATCTGGGAGCTCGCATCCTGGGTAGTGGGAATTTATAGTAGCTTTTTCTAGGAGGTATCAGTTGTTTTAGGTACCCTTTTTTTCTCTTTAGCTGGTCCTTGTTGTCTCTTCTGATCTCCCTACTATTATTTTCAACACTTTTGAAATGTCTACCTTGCATGCTCAGTCAATCTTTCACGATCAGTTCAATACATGTGGTCTACCCGTTCTCTATCAACAAATTGGTTCCCAACTCACTATCAGGGCATTCTAACCCTCTTATGCTGGAATCATTTACATCCACCAAGCAAAAAATAGTTACTTCTACCTAGAAACACCCACTTGAACAATCTAGAATCCTTTCTAGTACTATTGGGAAATGTTGACGAACTTGAGAAACAAACTTCATGGCTAACACAAGATACAACAAGTACACAACCGAAGGATCAAAAGTGCCTCCTAAAATATCACACTTTCAAGAAGAAACTTCTCACAATTCCCTGTTCAATCTTGACTCACCTCAAATGGGTAGAAACACTAACAATTGGAGTAAAGCCTTTGAGGGTTATGGCGATGGAAAACAAGCACAATCCATAGGCACAAAAGAGGAAGAAAGACCCAAGTTTGAACGTAATCCATTTGGGTCAGATAGTGATGAAGAAATCCCTGAAGATGAATACAAGAAGCTAAAACAAAGAAAAAAATCCCACAAACTATTGGAATGGATAATCAGAGATGACAAAGAAAAATACTTTCTCCATTTAGCATCCACGGGTGTTAAATTACCCCAGAATTTTGATGTGAATGATCTCAAAGAAAAGGAGGTACCAAACCCCATATCCATCCTTACTAATCAGCTCAATCAAATGCAAATTGAGCTTATAAACCTCAAACAAGAAAATGAAAAACCAAAAACAAAATACTCTTTGGACGCCATTTGTCCATTTCCTTTCGATAAGAGTATCACTATGGTTCCATTTCCTCCTAATATGGCATGACCAAAATATGAAAAATACACTGGGGAAACCGATCCACATGACCATGTGAGAGAATTTTTTGCTCTTAGCATTGAGTATATGCATGAAACCACTTACCTCATGCGACTATTTCGAGGAAGTCTAGGAGGAAACGCCATGGAGTGGTTTTCAAAGTTGAATCCCAAAGTAAAGACATTTGAAGAGTTGATGCAATGATTCATTAAACACTACTCTTACAACATCCAACACAATGTCACCATGATGGATCTATGTAATACCAAGAAGAAAATGGGAGAATCCTTTACGCACTTCCTACAAAGATGGAGGAAGATCTTTGCACGATATTCAAGAGTCATCCCTGAGACAGAAAAGATGGATATCTTTGTTAATAATCTCATACTTGAATTGAGCTACGTTCTACAAATGCAAGATTCTCCTAGCTTCGATAGGATGATTAAGAATGCTCTTCATATCGAAGAGGTCATGGTTAAAAAGGGGGAGATTACCCTTCAAAATGAAAACAAAGGTAGTAGCTCCAATTCTAAACCTAAATGGTGGAAACAAAATAAAAATGTTGTCAATGACGGAGTAGTTGATGCTTCCAACATCAATTCTAAAACTGAAGCATTCAATCTTACCAATGGTATGCAAGCAAGTAAGGAGGCTAAGATAACATCTTCCATTCCCAAAACCAACAATGATAATGACAAGGGACGAACATGGAATTCAAAACCCAAAATAACATTCACACCTTTGGGAGAACCTCTTGAGACCGTCTTAAAAACATTGGTGGATAACAAAGTCCTTATGATTCCTGATTCTAAACCTTGGGAACCAATGGTCCAACCTAGATGGTGAGATGACAACTCTTACTATGTCTTCCACAAAAACAAGGGACATAAGACAAATAATTGTCTCAAGCTCAAGCATGTTATCTAAGACCTCATTGAAGGGGGTAAGATCAAGGTAGATGGACACACTACAAATGAAGATCACACACCATTTAATAAACCATTCCCCAATTACAATCAAGGAGAAACATCCAAAGGGAAAGGTAATGAGGTAAACTAAACGTATTCCAAGAATGCCAATGTGATCAATATGCTCAACATTAAAAATGAATCTATCAACATGGTCACCATTAAAGGAGCCTCATCCTCCACAAATGTTGTAACTCAAAGCCAAGCATAGGTTATGATTAGGGGACCTCCAAAACAGACATCTACACCCAAGGTTCCTATTATCACTATTCCTAAACTAGGAGCAAAACATGTGGTCACTATTCTCAGAGTGAAATATGACTTGGTGGATCAATTACAAAGACCTGCTGCCAAAATTTCCATCTTTGAATTGCTCAAAATATCCACTGTGCATAGAGAAATCCTAGAATAGGCCCTCCATGCTGCTAATGTTCTAAAGGATATAGACATAAACAAATTCCAAGCGATGGTCAATCACATATCAGCACCACATTACCTCTCCTTTTCTGAGGAGGATGACAAGTCATTGACCCATCCACACAATCAACCTCTCCATATCAAAGTTCTTATTCATAAATCCCATGTTAGATGCGTATTGATAGATGGAGGCACTGAATTAAATATTTTTACACTGGATCTTGTCAGGAGACTAGGCCTCTCCGAGAAAACAATTGACTCTAGAAATAAAATAACCATCAAAGCATATGATGAGGAAGAAAGATCCTCCCGAGGTATTATTTGTCTACCCATCAGAGTTGGAACAATTGAAAGAGATGTTGTATGTCAAGTTCTAGATCTACCACTAGCCTACAACATTCTACTTGGGAGACCATGGATCCAAAAAATGCATGCTCTACCATCCACCTACCATCAATGTGTCAAATTCCCACATAATGGAATAGAGGTGACAATTCCTGCGGATGCCAATTATGCTTGCAACAATATTAAAGTAGGTAGCATGATACCCCATAACAAGGAGGCTATGGATGCAGTTACTCATGAAACTACCAAAGACATGGTCATGAAAGGCTTTAGCAAGACATTAAAACTTCAAGAAATAGGTATGGGAGAATACAAGTTGGACCTAAATCCCTCCTTGACAGAGATTCCAGCATCACCAAGATCCTACGGCAAACCATCATCAACATTCACACCTCTCACAGTCCAGGAACTAGAAGTGCACAAGGCTACTGGTATGATAAAGGCATCCATGTCTTCTTCAGATAACACAAAGGAGCAGAAGGTCTTAAACTGGCTTTACAAAGGAGAACTAGTGGACTCAGAGGTCAAAAATGTAAAGATATCCCTAGAAAAGTATGGAAAGGGATATGATTTCCTCAAACAAATGGGATACAAAGGAAAAGGACCTTTGAATGACATAGGATGAGGGATCATTGAACCTGTACCCATGGAGTTCCACCTCAACAAAGATAAAATAGGATTGGGCTTTAATACTCAAACCAACAAACCTCCTTCAAAATAGAGTCCACCTTCTAAAATAGAGAGTGATAGAACAGATGAAATAGTCTCAAACCCATGGCTTTATGAGAGATTTCTACATATTGGTACAGAGAATCTTGAATGGAGAACACTATGTACCTAGTTTTGAGGTACCACAGGATCTTCATACTCCTTTACTAGAACAACCACCCATTCAAGAGGTAGGAGACACCATGGCTACAATCACTCAAGATGAACCCTGGCCACAGAATTTACATTCTAATTGGGGGTAATTGGTCAGTATTACACATGTCCTAGATCTACCTCACTTTGATCTACAAGCAGCTAATCGAGTCCATCAAATAAACATTGCTGAATATTTGGATAGATCTGATGATGATGTCACAGACTCTCATGACTATGAGTATGATCGGTTATCTATTGCTTCTGAAGAAATTGGGGTAGACACAATTCATATGTTTGCAACTTTCACAGCTCCTAGTAGATGACCTAACATCCCTATCAATGACATTGATCCTCCTGAGGCAAAAGAAGAGTTCCTTCCTCCCATCATTGACAGAGACACTGGTGAATACATAACTCTATGAGAATTTCATAGGCTACAAGAAAGAAGCCTTCTTTTACAAAGAGATGATGATGAGTTATCTACTGATGAGTCACTAGAGTTTGATCCATATATGCCTGACAATGACCCTTTTAACAATGATCTCGCTCTTATTGACCTTGACATCGAAGACATAAACTTAACAGACCATGTCATGTCAGTTAACAGTTTTGATACTAACACGATGATGTCTGTCTCAGAACCTAACTCCCTAAAATTGGTACTTCCAGACCTCATTGATTGGACTGAAACAGATCCTACACCTATGCTCACATTTTCCAATGAATACTCCCTAGCTTGTTACCTTAATGCTTGTGAACCTCACCCTTCTTCCACCAATGTAAGGAGCGAGAACATGTCATAGGAAGATATCAAGTTTCTTAGTCACAAATTGAAAAATAAAAAGAAAAAGTAGACTGATGGTTAAAACCACTTTGTGGCAGTATCATATCCCAAAATAGTAAAGAAAAAATATGTATCCGATGGTGAAAACCTCTTAGAGGTGCCAAAGGATGAGACTCTTGATATCCTCCCTGAACACTTTCAGGAAAGATCTTCAATGTTAATTGAACCAACACAACCAGTGAACTTGGGCACTGTTGAAGATCCTTAGATAGTTCATCTAGCCCAATCCCTATTAGATGAAGAATAGGTACAATCATAGAATTCCTGAAGAATAAAAAGATCAAATTTTCCTAGTCCTACATAGATATGCCAGGGCTAGATCCCAATATCATTATGCATCACTTATCTATAGCTCCTAGGATCAAGCCCGTGAAACAGAAACTGAGAAAAATGCATCCTCATGTTGCATTACTAGTAAAAGAATAATTAGAAAAGTTGTTAAAAGATGGATTCATTAGGGTCATTGCCTATGCAACTTGGATCTCCAATGTGGTCCCTGTTTCTAAAACTGATAAATCTATTAGGATCTACATAGACTTCCGGGACCTCAACAAAGCATGTTCAAAGGATGAATTCCCTCTACCAAATATTGACATGATTATAGACCTTATAGCTGGCTACCAGATGTATTCCTTAATGGATGGATTCTCGGGTTATACTCAAATCAAGATTTCCCCTGAGGACCAAGAGAAAACTGCATTCACATGTGCATGGGGCACATTTTGCTAGAACGTCATGCCATTTGGGCTAAAGAATGTCAAGGCAACATATAAAAGAGCTATGAAAACCATATTCCATGACATGATGCACAAAAACATGGAAGACTATGTCGATGACACACTAGCTAAATCCAAAGAAAGAGGTACTCATATTGCAGATTTAGGAAAAATATTGGATCGCATGGAGCAGTTTTAACTCTGGCTCAATCCAAAGAAATGTGCCTTTGGGGTTCAATTAGGGAAGCTCCTAGGATTCATAGTATCAGCTAAGGGAATCGAGGTGGATCCAACAAAAGTAAAAGCTATTCTAGAAATGACTCCTCCTCGCAATATCAGTCAAATGAGGACACTACAAGGAAGACTCTAGTCTATCAAGAGATTCATGTCCCAACTTGCAGATAAGGTGTAACCCTTTACTAAGCTACTACATAAAGGGGTTACATTCAACTGGGATGAACACTATGAAACCAACTTCAGAGAATTAAAGGCCTACCTGGCTTCACCACCAATTCTTATGGCACCTATTCACGGAAAACCTTTGCTCCTATATATTTAAGCTACAGCTACATCACTAGGAGTATTACTAGCACAAGAGGATGAAACAAAGAAGGAGTGAGCTATCTACTACATTATTAGAACTCTAGTCTCTTATGAGCTCAATTATAACCTTATTGAGAAAGAATTCTTAGTAGTTGTCTTTGCATCACAGAAATTAAGACACTACATGCTCTTACATACAGTCAAGCTCATAGCTAAGATCGACCCTCTGAAGTATCTTTTAAGTAGAACAGCATTAACAAGCCACTTGGAAAAATCGGTCCTCATTCTAAGTGAGTTTGACATTGAGTATGTTGAACGGAGGGCTATCAAAGGACAGGTGCTTGTAGACCAACTAGCTGATTCACCACTCCAAGATGATACACCATTACTAGTTGAATTTCCTGATGAAACAATCATGCATCTCACTGAACATTCATGGAAGATGTAATTTGATGGGTCTTTCACTCAACAAGGATCTAGAGCCGGGGTGCTCTTCATTACTCCTCAAGGATATAAGATTCCCAAATCTTACAAATTAATGTTTCCATGTACCAACAATATCTCAGAATATGAAGCGTTGGTCAACGGTCTCAAGCTCACCATAGAATGGAATATCATCGAGCTACACATATATGGTGACTCCCAACTAGTTATCAATCCAATCAATGGGGAATATCAAACAAGAGATGAAAAATTGATGCCCTACAAGCAAGTAGTTGATGATTTGAAGAAATATTTTGTCTTCGTCACCTTCCAAAAGATACCAAGATCACAGAATAAAGTAGTGGATGCTATGGCTACCTTGGCATCCATGTTACAACTAGAGGAGCATCAATTTCACTATGACTTCTTGGTGGAAGAAATATCCTATCCTACATTTTCCAATCCAAAATACCAGGTAATTTGTGCCTTAAATACTCCCGATAAATCCTGATATGCCAGTATTATTGCCTATCTTTCTGATCAAACCATTCCCGCCAATCTATCTAGAAATGAGAAATGATCCTTGATTAGGACAACATCATGTAACGTCCTCATAACTAACAACCTATATTGATGTAGTCTCGATGGTACACTTCTTTGATGTTTAGAACTAGAAGAGTCTGATCTAGCTTTAAAAGATGTCCACGAAGCTGTATGTGGATCACACTCGAATGGCTTTTCATTAGCTAAAAATTTGCTCAGAGTAGGCTATTATTGGCCTACAATGGAGAAAGATGCTATTCAATTTTCCAAAGCATGTCTTAAATTCCAAACACATGGAAACCTCACCCATGCTCCTACCAGAGAACTCATACCTTTTATAACACATTGGCCATTTCAGCAATGGACCTTTGACTTGGTTGGATAGATATATCCCAACTCTTCAAATGGACACAAGTTCATCATTACGGCCACTGAATATTTCACAAAGTGGGTCGAAGCCATGCCACTAATCAGAGCCACTGGCAAACAGGTGGCTATGTTCATTCTAAACTACATTATTTGTAGATATGGGATACCCTCTTCAATTGTGACAGATAATGGGGGCAAATTTGAAAACCAAGACATTGATGACCTCTGTGAACAGTTTCACATTACTCAACATTTCTCTTTCGTTTATTATCCTCAAGGTAATGGATAGGCTGAGGCATCAAACAAAAACATTCTCAAAATCCTACACAGAACTGTGAGGAAGTCTGGCAGAGACTAGCATTTACAACTAAATATGGCACTATGGGCCTACAGAACAAGCATCAGAACACCAACTTGAGCCATGCCATTTTCTCTAGTCTATGGTGCTGAAGCAGTACTACCTATTGAGGTTGAAATCCCATCTTTACGAATCTCTCTACAAGGACTAGTTACTGATCAACAGTACCGCATTGATAGGATAAATTCTCTGGACCTACTGGATGAGCACCGACAACAAGCGTTCGATCACCTCAAAGTGTACCAACTGAGAATGTCCAAAGGTTACAAAAAGAAGGTTAAACCATGCAAGTTTGAAGTGGGGGACCTTGTCCTAAAAGAGAGTCCTAAGAACCAGTCTAATAGAGAGAAGAAAGGAAAGTTTGAACCTAACTGGCTGGGGCCTTATGTTATCACTGCTAATTTTGGGACTAGAGCTTATCAGTTAGCTACACCTAAGGGAGACGTTCTTCCTGATCCTATCAATACTCTACATTTGAAGAAATTCTATGCTTAATGTTCAGCTAGCAGAGCCTGTACAGCAAAAATTTCTTGCAAAACACCAAAAACATTCAGAAAATTGATCATGAAGAAATCCAAAAATAGTGGAAAAGGTCCTTCAAAATGGGTATCCTTGGTGAGAACCTGGTAAACAGGCGCCTTGATACTACAAAAACATTCAAAAAAGAAAAAATAGCAAAAAAATTGAAAAAGAGAAAAAGTGCCTTGATGAGCACCTGGTAAAACAGGCATCTTGGTAGCAAAAAGAAAGAAAAAGATCTTGACAAGTAGTGAAAACCTGGTAATCAGGAATCACTTGTGTTCTGCACTCCATCTATCAATGCACTACTGATACTAGGCCTTCATAATTTTGCCTCTACTCATATGCTGACTTCATTTTCCTACATGACTATCTTATCCTCGCTTGGGATTTGTCTATCTTTACGTCTTAAGAATGAGTCATTTTGCACTGGGGGCATCTTTCTTGGCATAGTCAGTTGCGGTTGCTCGGTTTCTCTAGGATGGTTTGTCTCATGAACATGATGTTTCTCAATACATACCAAACAATATCACTTACTCAAAACCAAAGGTGTCTTTTGACGAAATGGAACATGACATTTAAACACTCACATAACCTTCCTACAAAGCCATATTGGATCGCAAACATGAATGGATTATCCTATCAAGGCACAGACATGGAACATCATATTACTTGTATTACACTTTTCTAATTGATGAATCTTTACTATGTTTGACAGATGAATGAACGAAGTACTACTTAAACACACAGTTTGATAATGGATTGATTATGATTCTTTTATGTCTTGATGATGTTTTCAACTAGGGGCATCTAAGTAATTATAAATTTTATTGGATTGATTCTCAATTTATGATTTATTATGTCTTCTTAGTTACTCAATGATGTCTATGCAAAGACAAAAAGTCACAAGGATTGGGGGCATAATGTTTTTCTTGATTTTCTGCATATGGTGATTGTTTCATATAACCCTATAAATTTCACCTAACTTGGATGTTTCTGGTAAGAGCTACCACTATGGGTGGATAGCCGCATATATCTCAATCTTTGTTATGTGTAAACTATGGTGAGTTTGACACAATTTCCTTATCTATTTTCTGATCCATATTCTCACTAAGTTATACGAATCATAATGTACCCAAGGATATGAATTTTCAAGGTCATTGCGGGTGCAATATCTTGCCTTACTCAGAATCTAGTATATTAAAAGGAAGGTGACTATTTTGATGTCCTGGCTTCTATGGCTTGGTACCTAAGACTATTTCCAACATTCCAATAATATATAGTATTCATATTATCATAATATCAGTGGGTATTAGTGATGATTATACTATTCGATGGTATTCGTTCCGAAAAGTGCCCAATGATGATAAAAATGTTGCAATATTTGCTAAATCAGTGACAAGTCCTAAGAGTCTTCATATAGCTGCATTTAGAGATTGCCTGATGCATTTTGTCCAACAAAGTACATAGCAAACATAAGGAAATTTAAGCTCAAAACATGGTTTCTATCTTTTTCTACCACTATCAAGTTAATTACATCATTTATATTGCTGATATCATCCGTAGCATACATTTTGCATACATTTTGAAAAGAAAAATTGAAAATACAAAAATAAAACATCCATGTATTGTATTTTTACTTTTACATCCTAAAGTGCATCCATACATATATTTCTGCATCAGCTAGAAAATCAAAGAACACATACATTTTCATTTTTCACATAGATATCATTTGTTCACATCAGTAATATATTCATCACATTATAAAAATGATGTTGTCAACTATAAATCACAAGATCAAGATATCATCACCTATGCAAAAGATACATTTACCACATCTATGGAAAGCAAAATGGATACATCTACCACATGAAACATGTCAGAATCTAGAAGTTACAAAGCATTATACACATCAAGGCATAAAGAGTATCAGTGAGCATAAAGAGTATCACAGCATAAAGTGTATCAAGGCATAAAAAGTATCAGTGAGCATAAAGAGTATCACACCATAAAGTGTATCAGATCATATACAGAGTGTCAGTACGCATGAAGAGAATCAGTATTCCAAAACTCACGAACCAGATATATATATCAATGTAATGTACAAAAATTGGGATCTCAGCAGGATCCAGATATACATGTATAAAAAAAAGACATGGGGCATAGTCTCAACTCTGGCCCGCCCCCTCTCCCTGATCAGGAGGAGGAGGAGGTGGCATGAATGGCGCTGTTGGTGGTGGCATGGCCCCCTCTAACTGCTGAGCTATGTTTGAAAATGTGAGTGCCCTCTAACCCTCAGTAACTGCAGCATGATACAAAGCATAATAATACGTCGCACTTTGTCCCTGATGGACTACGGTTTGGGCCTGTGTGTCTCTCTTAGCTCTCTGCTACTCGATCTGTCTATCTCTATCTACCAATAGTGCCTTTGCATTGATAACTCTAGCCTCTAAGGCTATGATCTGTGCTCTGAGCTCCTCTCTCTCCTGCTCACACCTTGATAAAGGGTCCCCATCTCTGCCAGGATCCTGCTCCTGCACTCTTTCTCTCCACTGTCTCTGCTGCTCAAGAGTAAGTAAAGGGCATGGAGCTCTCTGGGGGGCCACAAACCTGTATCTCGATTGTCTCTAACCACTGCTTCTCAGACCACCAGTATCCATTGCCTCACCACCTCCCCCCCCAATCATCACCATCATGTCTATCATCTGGGGGAGGATGCATGTCACCTCTGCCTCCATCTCTGCCTCCATCTCAGCCCCCATGTCTTCCTGGAGCTCTATCCCTGCTTCCTCTCCCCCTGACAGGTCGATCCTCTAGACCATAATCTAGTGGCTCCTCTATATGGGGAATCATCTCCTACGGTACTGTAAATTGCAGAAATGGATGCTGCAGCATATCCATGTGATACACCTGCATCTCAACATCTGGGCAAAGGTCCTATTCTATGGCTACCATATCATAGATGTCCTATGCAGTAGCCTCATAAGTCATCTTAGCTCCCCAATCAGCCACCTCATCCCTGATCTATGCATACACTTCCACATCCTCTGTACGGCCCTGTCACCGCCCATACTGTCTCAAAACTCTGGTAACAGGGAAGTGCTCTATGATGTACCTGGTTCGGCTGATCAAATATTTTCTCTGACATAAAAAAGGGACTGCTGAGCATTAGATGTCCATACCTCACAGTCTAGGTATGGTTTCCATACGACCTCTGTCATATCATCAAATAAACAACGCCAGTACTTAACCTTGCCCAGGTGGGGCTGCTATAATAAACCTGCATACATATATACATAGGGCTACTCTGGAGCCCTTTGTCTATCACCAATCAGCCGTGTCACAGGGATGTGCTCCTAGGCCCATACTTGAAGAATCAATATACCTACAGTCATGCTGTGGGTATGGTGGTACACAATCTCATGCAGCTCTCAGTATATGTGAGCTAAAATGTAGCTCCCCTAGGCAAATCGTTGGTAGTGGATGATCATCTGCTCTACCATGCTGACCCAACCCACCAAGAAACCATGTTTTCCTCTGTCTGGCATAAGGATGCTTCCTACCAATCCAGCTAAATACACAGCTAGTCTATCATAATGATCGACCATGTAGTCCCATGACAAGTATCTGCGATCTATGCTATCATCCTTAAAGAACCTCCACGCAGTCCCAATCGCAACACCAGCTCTGGACTCAAAGAAAACCTCATGTCCCACCATGGGCATGCGTAAGATCCTCCAAACATCCTCTGGTGTCATAGTAATCTCACTAGTCGGTAGGTGGAAGGTGTTGTGCTTTGAATGCCATCTTTCGGCCAGTGCAATCAACAACCCTTAGTTTACCCGATCTCAGGTAAACCTATCAAAGCTCCCAATCCACATCAGATCATGATATTCTTCTCATCATCTGATAAACAACCAGACAATGCCAGAACTCATGCAGAATAAGTGCCTCAAAAGGCGACTACCTCAAACTGGGCCTGATTTTGACAAAAATAGAAAAGCATCAGCATTCTATCTACCATAGAGGGCATATTCCTACTTTACTCAATTATTTCTAGTTCGTAGCACACAAACAGATCAAAATAAATTAAAAACATAAGTCTTTTACCAGATGCGATTCTAGAAAATCAGGATACGATTGTGTATACAGGATGCGATCCTAAATGCAAGGTATGATCCCTGAAATCTGGGATATGATTCACTAATGGAATCTTGCTCAAAGCATAACTAAACCTACAGGACTGGATGCGATCCAGGAAAACCCGGATGTGATGCAGAATCTGGCAAAAACTGGATGCGAACCTAGAAAACCCAGATGCGACACAGAATCTGGCAAAAACTAGATGCGATCTAGGAAAAACTGGATGCGATGCGCATTTCGTAGGATGCAATCCGAAACCCCGGATGTGATCCTATCTTTGACTAGCTATAACATGCATAAAAATGCTTGAAATTCAAAAATGCAAAATTCACAAGGTAGTTTATCGAGCACTTACTGGCGGTGGGTAGTCGGCTGGGCACTGGTGTTGTCGGCTCATCTCTAAATGATGTTTCCTCACAGGGACCACCATTTTCTCTGCAGAGCTCTCTAATTGGCTATAGCTGAATGTCAAAATGAATAGTGAAATGGTTAATTTGGAGGCTTATATGGGTCTTTTGGGACATTTAGGGTTTCTAGAACTCCTCCCGGCCAACTAAAAAATCATTTGTGCTCTCTTCTCTTCAATCGGGAACCAACTCAAATGTGCCTACGACATTTTTAGTAGCACAGTGTCCTTTTGTGACAGTTTCACCAAAATTGTGAATTTTCTTCCTTTCTTCACCATATTGGTAATAATTGCACCTTTCATCATACATCTTAATCTACACATCATTATCACTCATATTTTCATGTAATTTAACTTGATACATGTGTGTTTATTTTTAAACACACCTTCTACTTCACTCTTTCTAGCCTTATCACTTCCTGCAAGTGTTCTATTCTCTATAACTGAGGGATTTTATTCTTTTCCTTTGATCTCGTTCCTGAGGGGGCATGATCACACTATCATCAAATATTTTTTTTTCTTAAAACTACATTAAAAATGACTTCATTATCACACAAACTAAGGGGCATAACAGTTTCTTGACTAATGTCAGAACTGTTGGATAGAAAGCTTTGGTTCTCATAAGCTAGATATCTTATGTTTCCTCATTTTAGAAGATTTTTAAAGCTCCTAGCAGCTTCGTTTGGGCTTTCGAATGACAACCAAGTTTAGAATCAGTATTATCAATTTTTGGACGACAACCAAGTTCAGAATTGGTATTTTTAAAATCTTTTATTGATCTTTGGATGACAACCAAGTTCAAAATCAATTCTATCAGTTTGGTTCAATCAAGTGCGAGACTGATCTCATCAACATTTCATTCGACAACCAAGAACGGGATTCTCAATCTTTTTGAAGTCAAAATAAAAAACTTTTTTTGAATCAATGCGCTGCTCGCACATCAATTCAAAGAGGGGCAAATGTAACCACCTGAATTTGGTCTGTTGCAACTATGGACCCTATTTTCCCTAAGTGTGATCATACCCTTGATTTATGTCCAAAT
>MU228416.1:285632-296143 GCA_018584345.1 Thuja plicata | reverse complement strand
CATTTGAGACAAATAAGCAAAGATTATTTAAATAAAAGGGTGAATTATTTCCACATAAGTGTCCTTTCACATGGAATTATGGAATTCCTTTTTGAGGATAATTCACCCAATAATTAAATAACCTTTCCATTCCTTGTATGTATATTAGCTAAAGGGGGTAGAATTGATTTAATTAAAAGCACTTAGGACTTTAGGATTAAATCAATTAATCATAGGGGTTTTTGGATAATAATCATTGAGAAATTAGGAATTAAATGTAATGTCCGATTTATGCAAATTTGGGTTTTCTGCATTTGAAACTCAGTCAATTAAAGTCAAAAAAGGGGAGAATTTGCCTAGTACAATAGGACTTCAAGGATAAGAAAATGCACCAAAATTGATTGGATTATTAGGTGCAAATTTTGGGGTGTTACATTTTTCCCCTCTTTGAATTGATGTGAGAGCAGTGCATTGATTCAAAGAATAGTCTGAAGTAAAGATCAGAATCGGGGTTAGGTTGCCCCAATGTCCACTGAGAGTTGATGAAGATCCAGGACTATCTTCAGAATCAGGGTTAGATTGCCCCAATACGAAGGTAAGTCCTCTGATATCTAGGTTAGATTTCCTAGATGACGGTCTAAAGAGTTTTTGAGAGTCATCTTCAGAACAAAGCATAACTTTTAGGAATTAGGGTTAGATTGCCCCAATACCCAATGAGATTTCAAGAATCTTCTCCAGAACATAGCTTAGTCCCCCAATGTCTAGGTTAGATTTCCCAGACACTGGTTAGATTGATATCTTTCACAAGACTGTCCCTAGAATGAGGCTCAACCTTCAGTAGTCAGGGTTAGATTGCCCCAATACCTGTCTCAAAAGATGATCAATTTAGGACTATTTCTGGAATGAAGCGTGATCCTTGAGGATCCGAGTTAGATTGCTCAGATACCTAGCAAGATAGATGACGAGATGAAAAGATTCAAGATCATGGAATATCTAATTTTGACCATAAGGTATGAAAAATTGAATATTCCCCAAGTGATGAGATGCCCCTATCGATGGGGACTTTTGATTCAGATCAAACTGATTTGAGAATAATGCAAAAAGATTAAATGATGCAATCATCTTGCCCCCTCGGGAGCGGAATCTAAAGAAGACACATCATAAAGATGAGATAAATAAATCATAGAAAAATATAGATCAAGAGAGGGAATAATCAATTTAGAGCGATCGAGAGGTCATGTTAATTAGGTTTGACCACAGTTGACTAGATTTGATGAGAGTTGACTTTGATGAAAAGATTGCAGAATCTGAGAAAATGCTGACAAGAGATAATCCTGACAAGAAACCAACATCAGAAAATTGACTGCACAAGCGTCCAATCACATTGGTCTTGAGATATTTAAAACAAAATTTTGAGCTACTTAGGAGTATTAGATTTTGATTTTGATCACGAAAATGGATCCAAAATGGTCCGATTAGCCAAGGGTGCAATTTTCATGGGAAAAGAAGCACTTTGAAAAATTAGGTCAAAGGCTATATAAGGCCTGGAGGGGTCATTATCAAATCATTATTTACCTTTGACTTTAGAGATGGCGAGAGCTCCAGCTGACATTGAGAGCATTCCTATGCACATGCATCAATTTGAGCACACCCGATGGCACAACCGACCAGCGGAGTATGACGCACCTGTGAGTATTCATAACTAGATCTTGTATTTCTATAAAAAATTTATCGTTCTTTAGCGTTAGTGAGATTTTTTTAGCATTTAAACCATGTTTCACCAAATGTCCCATGAGGAAATATTTTCCTCACATCGGGCCTGATCACCCTTCACACAAGAAAACTATTTCCTCACATGGGTTGGGGATTCCGCACGCGGGCCCCTCACCAGTGCTCGCGCAAAGATTGCATGTGTGCTGTGTGAGATTCCTAGAATCTCATGCGAGAACACATCCCACTTTGCGCGAGATAGAAAGCTTGTGTGGAGGCAGAGTTTCCTCACTCGAGAAAAGAGTTTTCTCGCATGGGAAATTGGTAAAAACCAAAAAATTATTATTTTCTTGCATCGCAGAGTTAACCAGTTGAACTGTATGTCGAGTAGTTCCATAACTACATTTGTTGTATTTTTCTTTGAAAATCATCATTATTGAGGTACTGATCCAATTTTTTCCTTTTGTGTTGCAGGTCAATCTCCCAGACATTGGTTTCAAGTCCCATCATCCTATCATGGGTGAGTTACTGCAGAGATTATCAGATGCTGATGAGGCCCACATTGATGGGTTAGGATTGACATATCTATGTGATGTACCTGATATTTAGGTAAACCACAGATTACTTGGGGCCCTGGTTGAGCATTTCCATTCAGAGATGAACACTTTCCATCTACCACAGGGAGAGATGATGCTGACTCTAGAGGATGTATACCGGATATTGAGGGTGCTATTCCATGGAGCTTGCATGGAATACTACACGTAGCTGAGAGATGGTACGTAGGCTTTGAGAGCCATTTTTCAAGATTAGTTGGTGGTGGGCCGGGCTATCTCCTGGGAGGAGATGTTACATATATATGGCTGAGATTACCCCTTGGCAGTCATTCTCACATTATTTTTGAGCTATCATCTGGTACTAGATCGTAGTCAGCATGGTTTGGAGTGTGGCTGGGGTGTTATGCTCCAAAAGATGCTGGATGTGCCAGTAGTTACGTATGGATGGGGTGAGTGCATACTCTCACAGATGTATCACGAGATGCATGAGGTCATGTCTGGGAGTGCCCAGACCATGGTAGTAGGAGTAGTTATGTTACAGATCTGGGCTTGGGAGCACCTTCCCATATGTAGGCTGATTTTTCATGATATGTGGCAACCATTAGAGCTGTATATTTATAGATACACCGGTCTGATGACCCAGCCTGCGCTGGGTAAGACTAAGCAGTGGCATGCACAGATTGATCATATGGCTACAGTGATATGGCAACTGTGGGCAGCTACTGAGGTCTGGGACGATGCTTGTCATGAGTTTTCATACATGTTCTATTCATGTCCTCTGATAGGGCATACCATCATAGTGATCAAGCGTTTCCTGCTTACACATGTGATGCGCCAGTTTGGGAGGCCTTACGATGTATCGCTTGAGTATTGCATATATGCCCGATTTGTCAATGAGACAGAGAAGGGTTGGTAGAGGCAGCTTGATAGGGGGCATAGCATGATAGGTGTCTGGGTACCACCATCCAGATGGGATTACATGGCAGCAGTGACAAATGCAGGTGTGACACCTACATACAGAGATCAGCTATTGGCACATCCATTTCCTAGGTTCACATCTCCAGTGGGCTAGATTCCTCTAGTGGTGTAGCCACCACCATAGCAATAGGCACAGCAGGTTCCTCCTCTGGGATAGCAGCCTCAAGGTTAGCAGCCATAGCAGCTGCCACTACAGTAGTAGGATAGAGTGGTATATCCACGTACACATTAGACTACTATCCCTATGACACCTATGGGATCAAATATAGGTGTTGGGCCTAGTGGTAGCCAGGATAGAGCTGTAGAGCAAGGTGATGATACCGTCATGGCCGATGCAGTTTTGACTGATGCTCCAGCAGGTAGACAAGTGACTCAGCTACAGGAGGCTCTCCATAGAATGAGAGAGAGAGTGCAACAGACATAGAGGGAGCATGATGACCTTCATACATAGGTGGTCATCATAGATACCCAGATATCAGAGCGAGACCGGGAGGTTTGAGAGTTGTGAGAGGCATTGGCTAGAGCACAGTTGGATATTAGATATGAGGTTACACAGGTAGCCTACTATTATGTTGCATATACTCTTGCAGTTACTGAGGCAGCAGATCAGATTCTACCTTTTTCAGAGTATGTTGGCACTCGAGCTGTTCCACAGGGACCACCTCCAGTAGGACCACCTCCACAGGGTCCACCTCTACAACAGCAAGGGTTGCCCCCACCTCCACCTCCTCTAGGTGGTTAGGTTATGATGTATATTGTACCACCATTTTGACCTATTGTGCTTGTGTAGCACCCTTGTATATTCAGACAGATCGATATATACATGAGCTCAATTTTTTGGCATCATTGTACATGTGTATAAATTGCTTTAAATGTGTATGAGATGATTTTCTATATGATTTTAGATGTATGGATTAGAAATGTATGCGATGAATGAATATGCAAATGTACATGTTTTATTGATGCATGAAAATGCTATGATAGATGTTAAATGGATAAATGCTATGTATGATTTGAATTATACTTATAATGGATGCACATGTGTATGGACATATGTATGCAAATGAATTTATGGAAATACACTTTTTGAAAATGAATGGAATGTAATGGTACTAATCATCTCATGCAGGGCATTCACAATATACAATAGATACTAACCAAAAGAATGCGCACGAAGCACGAGAACAAGGACTAGACACTCATGTAGTCAAGAAGAACCATGATGAAAGATGAGGACCTTGAAGAATGAGAAGATAATGAAGAGAGCATCAAACTACCATGATGCAAGCCTAAAATGCAAATGCAAGACTACAATGCAAATGCAAGCCTAAGCTAAATGCAATCCTAGGACTTTGGTTGTTGGACTCGTCATTTTTATCATCATCGGGTTCTTTTGGATCATCGAAGTCAATATAATCCTTACTGGTGCTGCTGCGACCATAAGAATATGAATATGACTTTCATCGGATAAAATATAGGAAATGAACATAAGCACCGAGGCACAAAAGCCAAGGTGACTTGAACATTGTTTCCAATTTGATGTAGTAAAATTTCACAAGTAAACAAACACATCAATAACAGTCAAGGAGATAGTTTTGACCTCCCCTTGGTGTACAAATAAACAAGATCGAGGGATGTGAGTCTTTTCCACCTTAATGCAAAATCTCTTATCACATACAACCTATTTATATGACGTTGTTGAATCATCAAAACCACACCAACAAGCAGTCGACAAAGAAAATATCAATGAAATTCATAAGAACAGACAACATACTATGAAAGAGTTAATCATATCTCAGCATGTTTCGAGGCTTACGAATGTGTCTATGTTATGGGTGTTGAAAAACACCGTTGTGTTTGTGGGTGCAATGTATTTGATTACTATCAAGATATTTTTATGTCATGAGAAATCTAAAGTGTGTTGAAACACACAGATGTGTCGAAAGAGAGTGTTGAAAAACATTGTTTGATTAACATGTTGAGAAACACCAGTTTGTGCCAGTAGAGAGTTGTCCTTCAGGACTGAAAAGATTACTAACCCAAGTGTAAACCGAAGCATGGTCAAAATGGGGAGCCATGCCCCCAAGTAATGAATGGATCAAAGCTGAGAAAAATGGATAGCGAGACAATGCGAGAAATCTCAGCAAGGTAGTAGTAGTAGGAATACTCAGTGAGAACCACTGGTGACTTTTGCAAGAGATTCTCAAGCACAAAAATTGATAACAAGATCAAAGCATCAGCAGGAAGATGTAGTAAGGACCATTGGTGACTGATGCAAAGAGAGTCTCAAGAAGAGACGAAGTGCTAAAAGGCATCGGTAGGTAGATGTAGTGAGATCCACTGGTGACTGATGCAAGAGGAGAAGATCTCCAAAAGATAAGACAATGCCCCCTGGACCAGGAACATGCCCCCGAGTATGACCAGTTTCAATCCATGTGAGGTTGAGCAAAATATTGAAGATGACTGAGAGCAAAATGCACACTAAAGCAGGAAAGTGAACTAAAGCTAGAAAGCAAACTGAAGCAGGAAAGCAACTGAAGTAGGAAAGCAACTGCAAGAAAGCCAAGACATGCTGCGACAGATAAAGCATTGTGAAACAAGAGGTGCATGTTTACCAGGTTTTCACCATCTTGGTAGAAATTTTATTTTTGCTACCATGATGCCTGTTTACTAGGTTTTCATCAATGGCACATTTTTTCTCTTTTTCTCTTTTTTTTGATTTTTCAATTTTTCCATTTTTTTTGTTCTTTTTTCTTCTTTTTGATTTTTTTTTTTTGTATTTTTGAATTTTTCATTTTTTTTTATATTATCAAGGTGCCTGTTTACCAGGTTTTCACCAGGATAATAGATACATCAAAGCGCCTATTTTCCAGGTTTTCACTAAGATGATCATTTTTTCAAGACATTTTACAATTTTTAGGATTTTCTCAGGAATAAAGTATGTACATGAGCATGCAGAAGATATCTTAATTGTAAAATTTCTTCAGGTGAAGAGTGTTGATGGGCTCTTTGAGTGGTTCACCTTCTATAGTGTAGAGCTAATAAGTGCTAGACCCAAATACTGTATTAATGATATAAGGACCAAGCCAGTTTGGCTCAAACTTCCCTTTCTGAGTCTGCTGTTGTTGATTTTTAGGATTCTCTCTCAGGACGAGATCACCTGTTTGGAAGTCTCTTGGTCTGTCTTTCTTATTATAGCTCTTTGATATCCTCTTTTGGTATGCTCTAAGATGATTGAACACCACCTTCTGACATTCATCCAGTAACTCAAGCTCTTGAAGTTGAGATATTCTCATGTCATCATCTGTAATGAGGCCTTTCAAAGAGACTCGCAATGTAGGAATCTCAATGACAATAGGTAGTACAACATCTGCGCCATAAACTAAAGCAAAGGACATGGCCCCTGTTGGTGTTTTGATACTGGTGTGATAGGCCCATAAAGCCAAATTTATTTGGAGGTACCAATCCTGTCCAGACTTGTGTACCGTACGGTGCAGGATCTTGGGAATTGTTTTGTTAGAAGCTTTAGCTTGCCCATTACCCTGGGGGTAATAAATAGAAGACCAATGTTGGATGATCTTGAACTTAGCACATAAATTTGTCAGATCTTTATTCTTGAACTACCCCCCATTGTCAGTGGTAATAGAGGAAGGTACACCATATCTACAAATAATGTAGTTTAAGATAAACAGAGCTACGAATTTTCCATCAGCTACACTAAGAGGCACTACCTCAACCCATTTAGTAAAATAATCCATGGCAGTGATGATGTACTTGTGTCCTCTTGAGGAAGATAGATATATATGACCTAATAAGTCGAAATCCCACTGTTGAAATGGCCAAAAGGTGATAAAAGGAATGAGTTCCTTAGCTGGAGCATGAATCAAGTTTCCATGGAGTTGACATTGCTTACAAGATTTGGCAAACTATGTAGCTTCCTTCTCCATATCGGGCCAATAATAACCAGCTCTAATAAGCTTATGAGCCAGTGTCAGGCCATTTGAGTGAGAACCATAAATGCCTTCATGTACCTCTTCTAACACGCGTTTAGACTCATCAGGTTCTAGACACCTAAGGAGGGTACCGTCTAGACCCCATCTATACAAGTCATTTTCTAGGATGACATACCATGAAGCACTAAAGATTAGATGGAATTTTTCATTTCTATTATATGTGTTAGGCATAGTTTGGTTATGGAGATAGGAGTATATGTGGTGGTAACAAGATGAATCATGTCCAATTACTGAACAGACCATCTAGGAGTCAGGAGAGTCATAGGCAGGGTAGCATAATGTCTCCACTAGGAACTCGTGTCTGAAATCATTCTCTGGAATTTGCAACATAGAGGCCAAAGTAGCCATAGCATCAGCTACTTTATTATCCACCCTGGGAATTTTCTGAAAAGTGACATGTGCAAAATAATTCTTAAGGCTGTCAACCATCCTTTTATAGGGTACCAACTTTTCATCTTTGGTTTGATATGTATTGTTGACCTGATTGATAACTAGTTGTGAGTCTCCAAAGACTTTTAGTTCATCCACTTGCCATTCAATAGAAATCTTGAGTCCATTGATCAGAGCTTCATACTCGGTGGTGTTATTGGTACAAGGAAACATCATTTTATATGCCTTTGGTAAGGAGTATCGTTGTGGTGTGATAAACAAAATTCTAGCTCCTGACCCCTGTTGGATGAACAAACCATCAAAGAACATTGTCCATGTTTGATGCATGAGAATCCTGATGGACTCATCCAGGAATTCCATCTTTAATGGTTGGTGATCTGTAAGAGGTGCTTCAGCTAATTGATCTGCAATCGCCTATCCTTTAATAGCTTTTCTCTCAACATATACAATATCAAACTCACTAAGGAGCATGACCCATTTAGCTAGTCTACCTGTGAGGGTAGCTTTACTGAGTAAGTATTTCAATGTATTGATCTTTGCAATCAACCTCATAGTGTGAGCCAACATGTAGTTTTGTAGCTTTTGGGAAGCAAACACCACTACTAAACAAGCCTTCTCAATTACTCAATAATTTATTTCGTAAGAGACCAATGTTTTGCTGATGTAGTAAATGGCTCTTTCTTTATGATTTGGATCTTCTTGGGCCAAGAGAGCACCCAAGGATGTTTATTTTGCTAAGATATATAGGATCAAAGGCTTCCCCTAAATGGGAGGCATCAGTATGGGTGGATTAGCTAGATACTATTTAATTTGTTGAAACCCTTGTTCACACTCTTTGTTCCAGTCATAAGTCACACCTTTATGCAGGGTTTTGGTAAAAGGTTGTGACTTGTCAGCTAATTGCGAGATAAACCACCTAATAGATTGAATTCGACCTTGAAGACCCCTAATTTGTCTGATATTACAGGGTGGTGGCATTTCCATTATAGCTTGTACCTTTTCTGGATCCACCTCAATTCCTTTTGCAGAAATAATGTAGCCAAGTAATTTTCCAGAAGTAACCCCAAATGCACATTTCTTAGGGTTTAGGCGCAACCAAAATTTCTCCATACGATCTAGTATAGGACCTAGATCTGTGAGATGTGTTTTTCTATCCATACTCTTGGCAAGCGTATCATCCACATAGTCCTCCATTGTCCTATGCATCATGTCATGAAATATTGTAGTAATAGCTCTTTGATAAGTAGCCCCAGCATTCTTTAAACCCAAGGGTATAACATTCCAACAAAATGTACCCCATGCACAAGTAAAAGTTGTTTTCTCTTGGTCTTCTAGTGCAATTTTGATCTGATTATAGCCAGAAAATCTGTCCATTAAGGAATAAATCTCATATCCCACTGTCATATCCATGATCATGTCAATATTGAGGAGTGGAAAATCATCCTTCAGGCATGCCAAATTTAAATCTCTAAAGTCTGTGTAGACCCTAATAGATTTTTCATGTTTGGTTACTGGGACTATATTAGAAATCCACTCTGCATAATCAATCGCTTGGATGAACCCAGCTTTCAGAAGTTTTTCCAATTCTGCCTTGATGAATAAAGCTACATGTGGATGCATCTTTCTAAGTTTTTGTTTGACAAGTTTCACACCTGGTGATATTGATAAGTGATGCATAATGAGGTTAGGATCCACACTCGGCATGTCAGAATATGTCCATGCAAAATTTATCTTTTTCTCTTGGAAAAACTCTGTAAATTCCTTAAGTTCCTTTAAAGATAATGACTTGGCCACATGAATGATATGTGGATGTTCTTTTGTTCCTAGATTTATTGGCTGAGTAGGTTCAATTAACACTAATGAGTGTTCCTGAAAGTGACTCGAAAGCACATCAAGTACCTCACCCTTAGGCACCTCAGAGAGGTTTTCACCTTTGGGTACATCTTTTCTTTTTACTTTTTTTGGCTCTGATACTTCCACAACGTGGTTTTCACCATCAGAGTGCTTATTCTTTCTTCTTTTAATTTTCTGACTAAGGTACTTGATGTCAGCCTCGGTCATGTTGACACTTTCTTCACTAGTGGAGGACATTACGGGCTCAATAGCATGAAGGTAGTAGGCTAAGGTGTAATCATTCTGGAATGTAAGGACTTCACTGGATGAAGAAGAGGAATTCCAGTCTATTAATTCAGGGTGTTGAAGGGAAAGAAATGTGACAGGTTCAAGTGCGTCCACAGTATAGTCATCATCAAAAGTGTTAACTAGCAAGAGGGGATCTAGACTGATCTCATCCAAAGGTATGTTTGAATCCTTTTGATCTCTAACGACTGAAGTAGAAGACATGTCAACACCTATAGACTTGGAATCATTAGGCTTTTCACTAGACTCCTCACTCATGTCAAGAGGTCTTTTGAAAGATCCTACTGACAAACTATCAAACTCATACTCATGAGAGTCTGTTTCTGAACTCTGACTTGGGTGCTTGCACCATGAAGGTTTTTGAGTTCTTGTAATATGAGTCTGTTCTTGTGTCCACCATTCTTGAATGTGGGGTGGTATGTACCTTTCTCCTTTAAAGTTAGGGTCTTGTAAGTCTTTCCATTGCTCATAAGTGAGTTTCTCACATTGAGTAGTTTGATCAGAATCACTGTCTATTTTTGCAGTACAGGTACGTGGCACAAATTTATGTGGCTCAGCAAAGCATGTTGTCAGGTCTGGAGGGATAGGATAAGGAAAACAATCCTCATCCGAGTTGTCTTCTATAGTGTCAGCTACAGTTGTACTTTTAGGTTCTGGTGTAGGCTCTACTTTTGGCACAAATTTATTGATTCCTAGATGAAACAGAACCTTTTTGAAACCTAACCCAGTGGTATCTTTTGTCTTTTGA
>MU228416.1:265365-279386 GCA_018584345.1 Thuja plicata | reverse complement strand
AAATAACCTTTCAATTCCTTTTATGTATATTAGCTAAAGGGGGTGGAATTGATTTAATTAAAAGCACTTAGGAATTTAGGATTAAATCAATTAATCATAGGGGTTTTTAGCTAATAATCATTGAGAAATCAGGAATTAAATGTAATGTCAGATTTATGCAAATTTGGGTTTTCTACATTTGAAACTCAGTCAATTAAAGTCAAATAAGGGGAGAATTTGCTTAGTACAATAGGACTTTGAGGATAAGAAAATGCACCAAAATTGATTGGATTATTAGGTGCCAATTTTGGGGTGTTACAATCATGAGATTCTCCCCACTTTCTAAATCAAGGTTGATTTTAGGAGCTTTACCACTATTATTATCTTCTTGGGCAATATAATTCACCCTCTTCTCACCATGTGAGCTAGAAGCTTTCTCCAGGCATCTATAGGCTAGATGGTCTAGTTGATTGCAATGAAAACATTTCATGTTTGAAAAGTGTGAGGCTCTTCCTAAACCTCTGAATCTACCTCTTCCTCCACCTTGGAATCCTCTTCCTCTATTCATGCTACCTCTTCCACTAGTCTCATTGACTATCTAAGTCAATTTAGCTTCTCCTTGGGACATATAGTCACTTCCTTTTCCTGCAAAGCTGCCTCTTCCTCTATTTTATTTGCCCCTACCTCTTCCTCTAGAGGTATGATCATGTTTTCTCTTTCTCTTTTCTTCTATCTTTAAAGCCATTTGATAGCATTGTCTCACACTTGTTAAAGTAGCAAGACTCATCTCCTCTTGTATAGACCACTTGAGACCATTTTGATATCTGGCTAATCTGATGCTTTCATCCTACACTATCTTGGACCTCAAACATAACTTCTAAAATTCCTCGGTATATGCTTGGACTTCAAGGTCTTTTTGCCTGAGGTTTTGTCTCTTTCTATGCATTTGAACTTCATAGTCATCCGAGAGATAGGTCTATTTTAACTTGGCCAACATACCTTTCCATGACACAATAGGACTCTTTCCCTCTTTCTCCCTCTCATTCTAAACATATTTCCACCAGGTAAGTGCTGGTCCTCTCAATCTAGACTTATCCACCTTCAAATTTTGAGCATTTGTCACTCCATCACATTCAAAGTGATTCTCAAGGCTGTCTATCTAGTCCAAAACTAAATCAACATCCATTTGTCCACTAAATAGTGGCACACCCTCCAAGGCTTTACCACTTAAGGCTTTGAGTGCCTTCAAGAAGTATTCCTCTGGTAAGACTGGATCAGGGGTAGGTGCTTCTTCTTCTAGGTCCCACTCCTTCTCCTTGGCTTCTTTTTCCTCTTTCTGGTCTACCTTGTCCTTGACTCTTTCAGCCTTGTCTTTGAATTCATCCAAGAGTTGCTCCATTTGAGCCAATCTCTCTCTTAGCAACTTGTTATCCTCTTCTTTTTCTTCAACTTTCTTGGCCAGTTCAGCATTGGTCACCATCCTGCTAGATGCACTAGATTCCTCACTTGAATCCTTGGTGTTTTACCATACCATAACTCATAAGGTGTCTTCTTTGTGTCCTTTAATTGTACTATGTTAAGTGTGTAGACAACAGTGCTGACAGCTTCCCTCTAGAAGATTTGGGTGATGCCTTTCTCTATCATCCTTGTTTTCACACAATCAACTATTGATCTATTCCTTCTCTCCGCAATCCCATTTTGCTGAGGTGTTCTTGGTGTAGGCTCATTACAGAAATTAGTGAATTCATCTTATATAAATTCTCCTCCTCTATCTGATCTCAAACATTTCAAATCCCTACCACTTTGTTTTTCTACCATAGCCTTATACCATTTAAACACCTTGAATGCGTCAGATTTGTCTTTTAGAAACATAACTGTCATCATTCTAGAGTAATCATCAACAAAGAGAATAAAATATCTACCACCATAATAACTCGTTTTCCTCATAGGTCCACATAAATCAGTATGGACTAATTCTAGAATATCATCAGATGTATGGGTTTTACTTTTGAAACTTGACTTTGTCATTTTACCTTTTTGACAATTTTTGCACATGATGTTGTATGGATTTTTCATCGTCGATAAGCCTCTTACATTTCTTCTTTTGCTTATTTTCATCATGTTGTCAAAATTCACATGACACAATCTTTTGTACCACAACCATATGTCTTTGTTTCTAGTCATTAAGCAAGTGGTGTTAGTATCATTCAGATAGAATAAGTTACCTTTAATTTGTTCACCAGTACCAATCAGTTTTCCTGATTCATTGAAGATATTTGACTTTGTGTTCTCAAATGCTACTTTGTGAACTAAATTATTTAGCTGAGAAACACTCAATAGATTATAATTCAATCCTTTTACCCAATAAGCATTTTCAGATTTAATCAGGTTATTCAGCATTATTGTTCCTTTACCTTTAACTAGACAAGGTGTATCATTACCCATTCTTACTATACCACCATTATAATACTCAAAAGTGTTAAAATTTTCTTTGTCACCGATCATGTGGTGAGTGCAGCCACTATCTATAATCCAGATGTCATTCTTGCTAACCTTAGATATGAGTGTAGTTTCTACATACCTTTCATCTTCATCTGAATCATCCCTCATAGCTACAAATACCATCTCAATGTCTTCATCAGGTTTAGTGTTAGTATCTTCATCTTTGCAAGAAGCTAGGTAGCTCACCTTCTTTCCTTTGTCCTTGTAGTCTTGGGTATCTCTTCTTTTTGGTTGTCAGTAACCTCTGTAATCTTTGTTATCACCTCTGTCAGATTTCTTCTCAAAAGATCTATCATTACTTTTGTCATATTTTCTTCTGTTAGGACATCTTGCAACAAAGTGTCCAATCTCTTTACAATTAAAGCATACAAGTGGTAACTTACCTTTGTATTTACCTTTTCCTCTCTACATTCTTCTAGCCATAAGTGCTTCTATTTCATCTAGCTCTTCTTCTTAACTTTCACTTTCACTATCTCTTCTAGATTAGTGTCTATGACTTAATTTACTTATTTTCATAGAAGACTTAAATGAAAAATCTAAGTTTGGTAAGACACTATTGTCAAGGTTATTCATCTCAAATGAAATCAGTCTACCAATTAAACTATCAAGAGTAACTTTATTGTTTGCTACTTCTCTCATTTCTTGAATGGAAAAAACTCTAATAGCATATACATGCAATAAGGTTCTTAAGATTTTATTTACCACTGTCTCCTCTTCAAGTTTACCTCCAATACCTCATATAGAATTGACTACTTCTTTTATCCTTGTGCTATGTTGTGTGATGTTTTTTCCTTTTTTTTCATTCTGAGATCATCAAACTTTCCTCCAAGTCTTTCTGCCTTGTCTCTTAGAATGTTTGTATCACCTCCATGTATAAGCTTCAGTTTGTCCCACATATTCTTTGCATTTTTGCAATCCTTGACATCTTCAAATTTAGCATCAGAGAGTGAGGAAGAAAGCTCTATAACCATGCAGTTATGCTCATGCTTCTCTCTCAATGGATCTACTGTCAGTACTCCTGTAGGAAACACATTTCAGTATCTAGGAATTGAGTAACATCATTACCAATACCTGATAAGTGGAGTCTTATCGTCCTTTTGCATGAAGAAAAATTGTCTTTGTTCAACTTGGGCACATCTTGTCTATTCATCTTGTGATCCTGACTTAGGTCTTGAAACCTTCCTCCTAAGCACACAAGTTGTGATACCAATTGTTAGTAATAACTAAGAGGGGGGGTGAATTAGTGGCCTCAAAATTTATCCTTCAACTATTTACCACCAATCAAATAAACCTCAGATTATTAAGTCCCTACAAGATGCATGCCATGAAATACTTATAATGATTAACTATCTGTCGATTTTCCTTGTCTGTCCTTATTCTCCTTGATTACCGATAAGTCGTAAAACTATTTACCTAAACTTACTAAATAAGCAGTGTATACCAATCCATCCAGAAATACATATGCAAAATGTAAAATAGTAAAGTAATAAACCATACACACATAACACATGGATTTTAACATGGAAACCCTGTTAAGGGAAAAACCACTGGGACCGGTACCCCAAATTTTCACTCTTCTAAGGTGAGACCTATTAGGAGCCAACCCTATTAAAGGTTAAAAACACACTATTAGGTGTGCCTTGTTAGAGGATTTTACACATAGAGGTTGTCACTTAGTATCAGGAATCTATAGCTACCATCCTTGAATCAGCCTCCTTCTTAGACTATCAATAAGTATCGGGAAAGTCCAATGCTACTCTCATGAATCAACCTTTTTGGCACTCCTTGGGATGTACCTCAATATATAGAAGACTGTTAAGTCTTGCTTGGTTAAGAGACTTGATGCTTCAATGGTTAAACTGAAACACTATGACTTGTTCCTAATGCAACTTTGAATTATAGATTTTCAGATCTATTTATGTACATTACCTCTCTGATCAATGTATCAATTCAATTCTTTGTTCTCCACACTTTCTTCTATGTGATGTTGTTCTTCACTATTTGTCAGTGTCTGCAGAATTCTTTAGCTCTCCTCTAGCTTGATTGATCTAGACTGTATGAAGTTCTTCTTCATTAGTTTATTTTTAGCATCCTCTTTCTATTCACTCCCTTCCCCATGCATATGGAAATCAATTAACCTTGTCTCTTATATAGACATGATATTCAGCGTTTCTTGATTCTTTATTCGTAATTCTTTGTGTGAAAAACAATCCAGCCAATTTGATTTAAAGCATAACTCCTGATTTGTCTCATAGTTATCTTTTTTCCAACTGTATAAATCTTCTTTAAATCAATCATGAAACTCTGGTCAAATAAAAAAAAGAAAACAAGTAGTTAAGTCTATCTTTAGCTCTTGCCAGCTAGATATTTTGTCATTTTCTGAACTCTCTGTTCCGTCGGTCAACTCTTCAGTTAGTTGTTGGTTACAACTGCTAGTTCCATCAGTGTGACTCTAGTTAGCTTCAAGATCTTTGTCCATCAGGTTGGGAAACACTATCTTTTTCTTTTCGTATATCATTGTGACTTTTATCTTTTTCTTTTACCGATGGTGTGCACTCCGTCGGTGTTGTCTGTCACTCAGTGAATACTTGACTTTTATGCATTGCTAAAAGCATAAAATTTGTTCCATTGATTCTCTGAAGTATTTGGAATTATGTACATGATTGTAAAAATGATATCAAGTTGACATCAATAACAATACAAACCATTAATTGATTTAATGTCTTTCATTATCTTCAACTTAACATTATCAAACATTCAATCAGTTACATGTCAACAAGTTGATCTTCCTCTTGGGGTACTTCTTCTTCATCTCCTTCTTCTTCTTCTACTTCCTCATCCAGTCTGATGCTTTTTTCTCTCTTCTCTAATTTTAAGATCCTCTCCATCATGGTCTCCATCATCATGTCCTTCTCATGGTTCTCTTTCTCCCTTTGTTCCAATGTTGCTTTCAATTTCCTATTATCTTCCAACTGCTCTTTCACTATCCTTTCCAACTCTATGTTTTTCATCCTTGTAGGAAACTCTTCTTCCCCTTTAGACATGTTCCCTGGCCTCCTTATGGCTCTGATACCAATTAATGCAGACGGTAAGGGTGGTGGACAAGGTTTTCAATAAGTGAAATGATTCAACCCAAGAAACTCAATGCTTCAACTATGCTTCAAGAATCCACCAAGTGCTCCAAGAGACTCCAATTATGATTTCACTCTCCCCAATGACAAAAAATTATAGAATATGTCTATTTATACTATATTATTAAGGATTCATATGGTTAATGGGTTTACAACAACACCCAACACTTCAGTCTTTAGCAATCTTCCTAGAACTCTTGTTCTTTACTTAGAACAACCAGAGATACTTGTGATCCCAAAAAAATAAATAAATAAAACCTTTTAAAAACCAATAATATAAATCTACAACCTCTCATATCCTTTTGATTCATTAACTTGATCTTAGAAAACAAATAAGCCAAAATACACTACCTTACTGCCCTCTAGATAGACTTGTGGACAGTTGTAATAACTTTTTAACCATATCAAATTTCTTCAATCCGTTCAATTAGTTTGGTGCAATTAGGATTTATTAATAATTTCCAAAGAACATCATGATCCAATGGGTCACTCCTAAGATACGGCCCTTGCATCAGACTATATTTTTTGTAACCCTAATTTCTAAATTTTTACCCTTTCTCCAAACTGTGATCACTCTTTTGTCCTTCCCATTTGCATATGCATAGTTAAATACTATGATACAAGGTTAAGTTAATAACATTACATGGATTCTAGGCCTTTTAGTCCATGGAATGGTTAGTGTTCCTCAAATAATCTCAACAATTAAAGGAAATTTGTACAAGACAGTGTCAAAATGCAGTATATGAAGAAACAGTCATTCAAAATGACTCTCAAAGCATTCATAAATATTTATTATTACATTCTAATGTATGATGAATCTTCTATAATTATTTCCAAGCAAAACTCACATAATTTTCTATATACAAATGCCAAGAGACAAGAAATATAGTCTTTATTGATTATTCTTATTGTTGTCTGTACAAACCAGATTTCTCTCTTCAAATAAATTTCCTCATACATTATATAAACTTCCTATAACTATATCAACTAAATTTGGACGTTGAGTTGAATAGTTAAGGCCTAAAACATAATCAAATACTATTTTCCCTCTAAACTCTCATGTAGCCGTTACTTTTTTTAAAAATATTTTAATTTTAAACTATGAAAATAGCTTCATTGAATGCCAAAACTTCAACCTAATGACTTCTAACACCCTGAACTTTCTTAATGACCTATTCTAGACTTTTAGGACACAATTTTATGCTTGGACCCTATTGGTCCACTTACTAACTAGATTTTAGTCCTTTAAGGACATTGCAAGGTTATGAAATGCATTACATCATTTGAGAGTATTACAAAAATTAAGAGCCATTATAGGTTCTAGGACCTTCCAATTGATCTCCAGACTTTGAGGGTGTCCTCCCTTCCTCTGGTCTTGATGAAATGTCTTCATACTTTGATTTTTGATCCTTGGTGCCCCTGCACCAGGATATCTTATGCTTTTTAAATTGCTTGTCTTATATTTATGCTTGCATGTGTATCTATGTATATTGTTACAAAATGATTCATATTTAATGAGAATATCCATGTTTCATTTCATAAACCTAGACTCGTAATTTTCATTCCAACACCTTAATGTAATGATAATGGTTTATATAAGATCAAATATATCAATCCTACCCAATTTTAGTCCTATTGGAGCATTTTCACCACCTAGACCTATTTAGGTTACTACAAGAATGTTAAGGGATGCACTTGTACATTGTGGTCCCAAATTTTCACATAAGTTGTGAAGCATAAAAATTTTATTCATGGTATTTACACATCAAATTGAACATATTAGAGGAGATGGTTCAATGTCAGGATGAAGGTTTTTCAAGATATGCAATCTTTCAGCTTTCAACTGCGTAATATTGCAAGTTTTTGCATCAGCCAAGATTCATTCAGAAAATTAGAACAATAGAGAATCTCCAAAATTAGAGATAGGTTATCATAGGCCTTTGTGACACAGTCCTATGGAACTTAATGGATCATCTATACCCCTTGGGATTTCTAAGAAACAAACTCCTGAATATCGGCAATTTTGTTGCTTGGTGCACCTTAAGGGACACTTGGCTCCATAGTAGTCGGAAACATTCAAACCTCATTGCCACAATAAAAGGGTCATTCCTAGAATTTAGCTAAAATTTCAGAGATTTTGGCAGAGAAGGTTTGATGCCATGATGAGTTTTTTTCAAGATATGCAATGTGTCAGTTTTCAACTGCGTAATATTGCAAGTTTTTGCATCAACCGAGATTAGGTTGGCAAATGAAAAATGGAAAATAGTATAAAAAATTGAAGATAGGTTATCGTAGGCCTCCATGATATGGTCTTTTATCACTTGACATCTTGTCAATACCCCTCGCGAGCTCCAAGAAATGTACACCTTAATATCAACAATTTTGTTGCGTAGTTCACCTTTAGGGACACTTGGCTCCATAGCGGTCGACAATGTTAGAGCCTCTTTGCATCCATGAAAGGGTCATTCCTAGCATTCAACCAACATTATGGATCTATTGGTGAAGATGGTTTGATGCCAAAATGAGCGATTTTTAAGATATGCAATGTGTCAGCTTTCAGCTTTGCAACATTGCAAATTTTTGCATCAATCGAGATTGGGTAGAAAAATGAAAATAGAAGAGAATATACAAAATCTGAGATAGGTTATCATAGGCCTTCATGACGCAGTCTTGTAGAACTTGATGGATTTTCAATACCCCTTGGGAGATCCGAGAAACAAACTCTTGAATATCAGCAATTTTGTTACCTGGTGCACCTTGAGGGACACTTGGCTCTATCAAGATCGGCAACGTTCAAGCCTCTTCACCTTCATAATAGGGTCATTCCTAGCATTCAAACAGAATCTTAGAGCTATTGGAAGAGATGATTTGATGCCATGATGAGTGGTTTTCAAAATATGCAATGTTTCATCTTTCAACTGTGCAACATAGCATGTTTTTGCATCAACTGAGATTGGGTCATCAAATAGAAATGGAAGCGAATCTCCAAAATATGAGATAGTTTATTGTTGGCCTCTATAACACATTCCTATAGCACTTGATGGCTCATCGATACCCCTTAGGAGCTTTGAGAAATAGACTCCTGAATATGGGCAATTTTGTTGTTTGGTGCACCTTGAGGGACACTTGGCTCCATAGCGGTCGGCAACATTTGAACCTCTTTGCCTCCATGACAAGGTCATTCCTAGCATTCACCTGACATTTTGGATCTATTGGTAGAGACGGTTTGATGCCACGATGAGCAGTTTTCTTGATTTTTAAATGATTTAAATGTGTGGTTGGATAGTTAAATGATTTTTTTGTAAATACATATATACAAAGAATGTGCTAGTATGAAACATGACAATAAGCTTAACAAATATTTCTAGAATTTTTTTTTTGTACATATTTTTTTTAATTAATGATGAAAAATATGTTTACAATTCAGCTCATTAGGAGCACAGGAGGAAAGATCTGAGAAGACAAAGCCTCTGGTATTGTCCCAAAAAATAGAAGAGAAAATTTGTTATTAAATGCTACAAACTTACCGTTATACATACGGGGTAATGCATGAGCAATTTACATTCCACCCAATGTGGATTCAAGGGAATTAATTCCTCTACAAATATACATGTTATATATGCACATGCATTCAACTAGATTCGACATTACAATATTTTGGATTCACTTTTAGTCCAATGAACCAACCGGATCTTCCCTGCCCTTTATTGTCTCAAGTATTGCCTCTTGGTCTAACTCGTGAACCTTCCAAAGAGTTTTATTGTGTGGTTTTCCTCCATATTTGGTCAAATAGACATTTGATGCAACAAAAATGTTGGAATAATGAAGAATCTTCCTATGTGTCTCCCAATCCTCGAACAACTACAACCTAGGGTTCTTCATACAATACTGTCTAAGTCATGTACCAATACAACCACTGCTCTTGTAGGGTATTCTAATCCTTCATCATCTGTAACCAAGTGATCCAAATTTTTTTTGGCCTCAACACAATGACACAAATAATAATATGTCACTTTGTAATTTTATTCAGGTGCAATAAAAGCAAAAACATGGTCTGCAATGATAGAAGCATAACGAGGAGATTAATTTAATGAATATTTATGATAAAGTACTAAATTTGAGACTATTTGTGAGTTGACAATTGACCTGGTTGCACTAGATCACACAAATGGTCAAAGTCAATGGATGATTCCATTTGTGTTAGTTTCAATGCTGTTAGGGGGATGATAGGAGTCAAGTGGGCTCAAAATTTGTGTAGACCATTCGTCGACCCATTCCTTTGACTCACACTCATACCAATATTCATTTGCGCATGATGAACAAAAGCATGCCATATGTTCTGTGTGGATGATACATGAACTTTCATTAGAGCTTCTAAAAGAGTGTATCTCACTTGATCATAATAATGTACAACAATCCTCATATGCTACAATGTTAGTTCCATCCATCAACCAAGAAAATCTATGAACCATAGACTCACCTTCATTACCTGGACCCACTGTAGAATTACACCACTAGATGATACATCTCACATCTGTCAATGTTTCTTGTTCTTTTTACTTTAATTATTCATGTGATAAGGCCCTTTTTATACATGCACATGCACCATCCTATTCTCCCTTTCCATGAACAGCCTCAGTAAAATTCCACATATATTGAATACCAGTGTTCGTATGCATCCCGCTCAACAAATAAAACATTTGATAATTTTTGAATTGCGATGCATAATTGTCTGACCATATGATGTGTCGATGATATGATATGCTCCTATTACTCAAATCACCATAAAATAGATGATAGGAACCATGTACAAACTTTGTAGAATGTGAACAATCATCGTTGATGTAAAAATGATACTCCATCAATATCTTCTGAATCTCCTTTGTACTATGAGGTGAATACATAAATGCTATATGAAAAAATATAGAAACTTTTTGAGAGCTATAATACTTTTCTTGCACCTTATTTTGTGGTTGTAGAATGTATTTCTCTACGAAGTTGACAACTAAAACAATGGTAGAGAGAGAGAGAGATGCCATCTCTCTCTCTCTCTCTCTCTGATAGGGAGACTCCTAGTAACCTCCTGAGTTTTCTTGAAAATCTTCTTAGGCCTCTCCTAGGACCTCTAGGGTTTCCTCAATCCACCCTCTAAAGTTTGGAAAGATCCAATTCTTCCCCTCCAACCAAAATTCTTCCTATCTTATAAAGTTCACCACTTAGTTCTCTATAAGAACTCTTCACTTCTTCAATTCCCAAGCCCTAACCATTAAATTGAGTTGCAGGAGGTAAAGGGATTCATTTCACTACAATCTTGACTCCCAAATAGGGTCTCAACTTATCAAGATTGATCATGCACCAATCGAGTTCTAGTTTCATAAGACTTAGGCCTTGTAGCCTTTTTCCCAATCAGGCCTCCTCAAATCTAGCAACTCTCAAAAATAGCAAAAAATCCTCAAAAAAACCCCTAAAAGGTTTTGGTAGTTCTTAAGTATGGAAAAAACCCACAAAGATTTTCTAGGTTTTAGGGTTCCACACTGTCTGTACACCCTGTTACCGAAATAGGGCTTCTTCCTTGTTTTATGCCTGTTTTGTAGTTTTGGCTTCAAAACTTGGCAAGATGGTTTCTTGGAAAACTCTCTTCATTTTGGAGTACCTACACATCACCACTCAACACATCCAAGGCCTTCTTGGCTCATGAGAACAACCTCCTACAATTACAGGCTAACTGTTATTTGATCTTCCTAACCGGGCTATTCATTTAGCTCGCCTAGGGCAAGATCCTAAAAATACTTGCAAGCACTTTTAGAGCTCCTCCTTCTAGATTCTCGAAACTCCATGGACCTAGTCTCCATCCCCAAGTGGCCATATGAAACCAATGGTGTGAAGTGGAGTTAGGTCCACATCTTTGCTTCCCAGTCAGAATTGGACAGCAAACAGTCCAAAACAAAATAATTTACAAACTACAAAAGAAAGGTAACTACAAATCAAACTAAGTATTGGGAAAGCACTAAAACATATCCACAAATGGATCCCACTAATCATAGTGTTAATTTCAATCTATTCACATCAAGAAAAACACAAAACTCTTCAATATTGCTGATCTCTCATTCCAAAAACTCTTGGCTCTAAAACTCAAAATTCGTACAATGTCTTCCAACCCTTCAAATTAGGGTTTTTCCTCCTTATATCCCCTCCATACACATGTTTCACTCCTTGGATGGGTGCAAAGATAACTTACACCTCAAAAACCTTATAAACAACAAAATGTTGTCAGCAACTTTTAAAAGTTGCTAATGTTGCTATGCAACATTTTTACATCTTTTGCAAACTTACACTTTTAAAGTGTTTTTCCACCAATCTAACTTATCTCACCTTAGTTAGACCACCTAGGGTAACCAAGGACCCTAAGAACCACCATGAAATCACCCTACCCTTTGATGACATCATCAATTAGTCCACTAAAAAGAGCCAAAAAGAGCTATTTTAACCAAACAGAAGCATAAAAATAAAAACCTACCTAAAACACTCTTGATCCACATGACCTTATGTATTTACATTTCCCTACAAGAGGGTCTTTCACACACTCACACACCCAAAATGACATGAGACCACCAAACTTGCTGGCTTCTCAAGGGTGCTCCTGCACCATACTACCAAGGCTAAGAACTTATATCACCTCTGGGGACAGGAGCTTAGGATCAACTCCCTATTTCTTAAATTCATTCTCAGCTACGCAAGTAGCCTCAGCTTCTGACTTGCTTGCCCACTGAATGAGATGCTCCATGTAAGTTCCCTGTCTGGTCTTCTTCTTCACCCACGTGTCTAAAATCTTCACTGCTATTGGTGCTGGTGCAGGGGTAATCTAAACGTCTGCTGCTATTTCTTTACTATCTAACTGTAACCCAGTATTTTCTAGTGTAGGTCTTTTATACTGGACTAAATCTTGCACATTGAAAATAGGAGACATTGCCAAATCTGATGACAAGTCTATTTTATAGGCATTGTTCCCAAATTTTGCAAGAATTTTGCAAGGACCAATCCTCCTCATTTGGAGTTTGGTGGGGACTCCCTTCTATAGCTTGGACTTGTTGAGATGTACCATCACAAGATCACCCACAACAAACTGAAGATTTCTTCTTCCTTCATCAACTATGGATTTTAACTTTTGTGCAGCCTCTTGGAGCTACTTCTTTACTTGGTCATGAACCTCTTTCATAGATTGAGAAAAATCTTCTGCATATGCACTCCTTCCTTTTGCATTTTCCAATTTTCTTAACTCCAACACACCTCTAGGGTGCAACCCATAAACTATTTCAAAATGGTTTTTTTCGGTTGTCCTATTTGCACTGTCATTGTAGGCATATTCAGCCTATGGTAACATCTGATCCCACATCACTCCATACTCCTTTGTTAAGCACCCAAGGATATTTCCTAGCACTCTATTGATCACCTCAGTTTGACCATCTATTTGGGGATGGTAGGCTGATCCAAATGATAGGTTTGTTCCCAACCTTGTCCACAAGGTCTTCCAAAAATGACCCATGAATTTTACATCTCTGTCAGATACTATGTTGATGAGTAAACCATGAATATGGACCACTTCCTTAAAGAAAAAATGTGCAATATGACTGGCATCATGGGTGGTTTTGCAAGAAATGAAGTGACTCATCTTGCTAAACCTATCTACCACCACAAATATACTATCTAAACCAGTCTTGGTCCTAGATAGCCCAACAATAAAATCCATACTAATACATTCCCAAGGTCTATTAGGAATGGGCAAGGGATGATAGAAACCTGCATTAGATGAGATACCCTTGGCTTTTTGGAAAATCAAAAATTGCTCCACTTACTTCCTGATGTCCTTTTTCATACTAGGCCAATAATAGAACCTTTGCACCTGTTCTAATGTCTTATTTAGGCCAAAATGCCCACTTAAGCTGCCATTATGCTTTTCTTGAATAACATTCTCCCTCATAGATCCCTTAGGAACACATAACTTCCCTTCTCTAAACAAGAGATCATTCTGAATTGTATAGTCTGCAAATTGACTATGGAAATGGTTTTTGAAATCTTTACTTACCTTGTATGCTTTTGAGAAGTCCTCATCACCTTCATAAAGCTCCTTGAAGCTTTCTATGCCTATGCTTTGCAGTTGCAATTCTTGGACTGTCAAGAGTCTCCTTTTCAAAGCATCAACCACTTTATTCAACTTCCCTTTCTTATGTTTGATAGTAAAGGTATAGGCCTGTAAATATTCCATCCATTTAAGGTTTTTATTTCTCAACTTCTCTTGAGAATTGATAAAACTCAAAGCTTTATTATCAGTATAAACTACAAATTCCTTTGGCAACAAATAGTGCCTCCATTTTCTTAAGGCTTGCACCAATGCATATAACTCTAGGTCAT
>MU228416.1:234339-265315 GCA_018584345.1 Thuja plicata | reverse complement strand
TACAAATTCCTTTGGCAACAAATAGTGCCTCCATTTTCTTAAGGCTTGCACCAATGCATATAACTCTAGGTCATAAGAAGAGTATCTCTTCTTAGCCTCATTCAACTTCTCACTATAAAATTCCACTGGCCTATTCTCTTGATTCAATACTGCCCCAATAGCTACACCACTTGCATCACATTCAAGGGTAAATAATTTGTCAAAATTTGGAAAAACAAAAATAGGTTGTGTTGTAACTCTCTTCTTCAATACCTCAAAACCTTTACCAGCCTCTGGAGTCCACTTGAATTTGGTTTTCACTCCTCCCTTAATTGTATCTAAGAATGGTGCACATATTTCACTAAAGCCTCTAATGAACTTCCTATAAAATTAGGCAAGTCCATGAAAACTTCTTACATCAAAGCTTCATGTAGGGGTAGGCCAACTTAATATTGCTTCAACCTTGTTGGGATCCATCTTCAAGGTTCCTTGAGAAACCAAAAAACCAAGATAGATCAACTCTTGTTTCATAAATTCACCTTTTTCCAAGTTAATGGAAAACTTTTCCTCATGAAGTTTCTTCATCACAATCTGCAAATGTTGGAGGTGTTCCTCCTTGGTCTTATTGAAAATTAGGATGTCATCTAGGTACACAACTACAAATCTACCTATGTAGTCCTTCAACACTTCAGTCATCAACCTCATAAAGGTCCTTGGAGCATTGCTAAGCCCAAAGGGAATGACCAACCATTCATAGAGCCCTTCTATTGTCTTGAATGTTTTCTTCCATTCATCACCCTCCTTAATTCTGATTTGATGGTATCCACTCTTCAAATCCAATTTGGTGTAGTACCTTGCTCCTCCCAAATAGTCCATAAGATCTTCAATCCTAGGAATGGGAAATCTGTATCTCATAGTGATTCTATTTATTTCTCTTGAGTCTATACAAAGCCTCCACTTTCCTCCCTTCTTTGATACTAGAACCACTGGCACTGCACATGGGCTAATGCTTTTCCTAATTAGACCTTGGTCCAAAAGTTCTTGGACTTGTTTAGCTATCTCCTTGTTTTGGTTAGGAGTCACCTTGTATGCAGCCTTGTCTTCCTATCAAACTACCATGGCCTACCTAAGAGTAGGTGGCATGCATCCATTAGGAGTACATCACATAAGATTTTGTCCACATACTTTCCTATTAAGAAATTAACCCATGCTTGCTCATTAACAAGAACATGCTGACCCTTACTCAACCATGTCACTTGGTATGGGTTTTTATGGAGTATTTTTGTCAATCCTAGTTTGGTAACTACCTCCTCTGAGATAATATTATCATTAGACCTTCAATCTATGATCATCTTGCAAACTTTCACAAGAATCTTGCACTTTAGTCTGAAAAGTGCCCTCCTTTGCTTAGCTTCTTCTTTGACAGGCTCTTTAATGAGTATTCTTCTAATCATGAGATTCTCCCCACTTTTTGAATCAAGGTTGATTTCAGGAGCTTTACCACTGTTATTATCTTCTTGGGCAATATAATTCACCCTCTTCTCACCATGTGAACTAGAAGATTTCTCCGCGCATCTATAGGCTGGATGGTCTACTTGATTACAATGAAAACATTTCATGTTTGCAAAGTGTGAGGCTCTTCTTGAACCTCCGACTCTACCTAATCCTCCACCTTGGAATCCTCTTCCTCTATTCATGATGCCTCTTCCACTAGTCTCATTGACTATCTAAGTCAATTTAGCTTCTCCTTGGGACATATAGTCACTGCCTCTACCTGCAAAGCTGCCTCTTCCTCTATTTTATTTGCCCCTACCTCTTCCTCTAGATGTCTGATCATATTTTCTCTTGCTCTTTTATTCTATCTTTAAATTCATTTGATAGTATTGTCTCACACTTGTTAAGGTAGCAAGACTCATCTCCTCTTGTATAGACCACTTCACCCTGTTTTGATAACTGGCTAATCTGATGATTTCATCCTCCACTATCTTGGACCTCAAACATAACTTTTAAAATTCCTCTGTATATGCTTGGACTTCAAGGTCTTTTTGCTTGAGGTTTTGTCTCTTTCTATGCATTTGAACTTCATAGTCATCTGGGAGATAGGTCTATTTTAACTTGGACAACATACCTTTCCATGACAGAATAGGACTCTTTCCCTCTTTCTCCCTCTCATTCTGAACATATTTCCACCAGGTAAGTGCTGGTCCTCTCAATCTAGACTTAGCCACCTTCAACTTTTGAGCATTTTTCACTCCAACATATTCAAAGTGATTCTCAAGGCTATCTATCCAGTCCAAAACTAAATCAACATCCATTTGTCCACTAAACAAGGGCACACCCTCCAAGGCTTTACCACTTAAATCTTTGAGTGCCTTCAAGAAGGATTCCTCTGGTAAGACTGGATCAGGGGTATGTGCTTCTTCTTCTAGGTCCCACTCCTTCTCCTTGGCTTCTTTTTCCTCTTTCTGGTCTACCTTGTCCTTGACTCTTTCAGCCTTGTCTCAGAATTCATCCAAGAGTTGCTCCATTTGAGATAATCTCTCTCTAAGAAACTTGTTATCCTCTTCTTGTTCTTCAACTTTCTTGGCCAATTCAGCATTGGTCACCATCCTGCTAGATGCACTAGATTCCTCACTTGAATCCTTGGTCTGCAACATCCACTAGCTGCACTACTTCTTCTCCCAAATCTTGAACGTGGGCTCTGATACCACTCTGATAGGGAGACTCCTAGTAACCTCCTAATTTCTCTTGAAACTTTTCTTAGGCCTCTCCTAGGACCTCTACGGTTTCCTCAATCCACCCTCTAAAGTTTGGAAAGATCCAATTCTTCCCCTCCAACCAAAAGTATTCCTATCTTATAAAGTTCACCACTTAGTTCTCTACAAGAACTCTTCACATCTTCAATTCCCAAGCCCTAACCATGAAATTGAGTTGCAGGAGGTCAAGGGCTTCATTTCACTACAATCTTGAATCCCAAGTAGGGTCTCAACTTATCAATATTGGTCATGCACCAATCGAGTTCTAGTTTCATAAGACTTAGGCCTTGTAGCCTTTTTCCCAATTAGGCCTCCTCAAATCTAGGAACTCTCAAAAATAGAAAAAAATCCTCAAAGAACCCCCTAAAAGGTTTTGGCATTTCTTAAGTATGGAAAAAACCCACAAAGATTTTCTAGGTTTTAGGGTTCCACACTGTCCGTACACCCTGTTACTGAAATAGGGCTTCTTCCTTGTTTTTAGGCCTATTTTGTGGTTTTGACTTCAAAACTTGGCAAGATGGTTTCTTGGAAAACTCTCTTCATTCTGGAGTACCTACACATCACCACTCAACACATCCATGGCCTTCTTGGCTCATGAGAACAACCTCCTACAATCACAAGCTGACTGTTATTTGATCTTCCTAACCGGGCTATTCATTTAGCTCACCTAGTGAAAGATCCTAAAAATACTTGCAAGAACTTTCAAAGCTCCTCCTTCCAGATTATTGAAGCTCCATGGACCTAGTCTCCATCCCCAAGTGGCCATATAGAACCAATGGTGGGAAGTGGAGTTAGGTCCACATCTTTTCTTCCCAGTCAGAACTGGATAGCAAACAATCCAAAACAAAAGAATTTACAAACTACAAAAGAAAGGTAATTACAAATAAAACTAAGTATTGGGAAATCACTAAAACATATACACAAATGGATCCCAATAATTATAGTGTTAATTTCAATCCATGCACATCAAGAAAAACACAAAACTCTTTAATACTACTGCTCTGTCATTCCAAAAACTCTTGGCTCTAAAACTCTGAATTCGTACAATGTCTTCCAACCCTTCAAATTAGGGTTTTTCCTCCTTATATCCCCTCCATACACATGTTTCACTCCTTGGATGGGTGAAATGATAACTTACACCTCAAAAACCCTGTAAACAACAAAATGTTGTCAGCAACTTTTAAAAGTTGCTAATGTTGCTATGCAACATTTTTACATCTTTTGCAAACTTACACTTTTCAAATGTTTTTCCACCAATATAACTTATCTAACCTTAGTTATACCACCTAGGGTAACCAAGGACCCTAAGAACCACCATGACATCACCCTACCCTTTGATGACATCATCAAGTAGTCCACTAAAAAGAGCCAAAAAGAGCTATTTTAACCAAACAAAAGCATAAAAATAAAAACCTACCTAAAACACTCTTGGTCCACATGACCTTATGTATTTACACTTCCCTACAAGAGGGTCTTTCACACACTTACACACCCAAAATGACATGAGACCACCAAACTTGCTGGCTTCTCAAGGGTGCTCCTGCACCTCTCTCTCTCTCTCTCTCTCTCTCTCTCTCTCTCTCTCTCTCTCTCTCTCTCTCTCTCTCTCCCNCTCTCTCTCTCTCTCTCTCTCTCTCTCTCTCTCTCTCTCTCTCACATTTTGTGTGTCTAACATAAGGAGTACACCCTATAAGAACACAAAAAATGGTAATAAAGGTAAGAAAATCATGAAAGAGGCCCACTTTTAACTATTACTGTCTATTTTTTACAGTCTGCTCGACAAATATTCACTTTTCATGGTGTTGAAGATCACAAAGAAGTATATTATATCAATTTGCAACACATTTTTTTTCAAAATTCAACATCGAAGAATGAAAGTCAATCATTCTTTACCAAAATTGATCCATTAAGGTAAATTTTTTTTTTTACATGTGAATTGTGAATAAAGAGTTGTTTTGTTTATAATTGCTACGATATGGATTTGTTCAAGAAATAATTTAACATATTGTAAAAGATTTATATTATAATTTATCATACATTTCTATTATATTTTAAGTTAATATAATTTAGATTGATATTATAAAGTTTTACTTCTTGTAATAGATTAATATAATAATTTGAAAATTGTAATGAATTTATATGTATAAACCATCATCATGCCAAGGAGACACTTGAAAAGATTCTAACACCAGAAGAACATGAAAGAGACAAAAAGAAGAAAAGGGAAAGAATGAGACAACTTCGCGGAGACAAAAAATTGGATACCATAGAAGAAGATTTTCCTTTGGATGAGGAACATGAAACATCAATAGAAAGTAAAAGAGAATTGGAATTGGAAACAAAAAAGGCAATGGATGAGAAAATTTTGTGCAACAAGACAATTGAATTATGAAGATATGGGCACATCATCTATGACTTCCCAAGTTGAAGAGACACCACCATCCAATGTTGGAGACACACCCTTGTATCATCTTGAAGGCACACCATTGTATCATGTTCAAGGCACACCATTATCTACATCTGAAGGTGTAGGCACAATATTAGGTCATGTTGAAGGCATACCTCTATCTACATCCAAATGTGTAGGAACAACATCATGTCATGTTGAAGGCACACCATTAACATCTCAAGTTGGTGAGGATCCATCTTTCACATCTCAATTTGAAGGCACATCATCTTCAGTTGAAGGTACAAAATTGACACATAATGTTGTTGATGTTCATAATGTTGAGGCCACTCAAAAATTGAAAACACCTCCTAGAATAATTTACAAAAAGCCAAAATATTTGATCAATATTGATACTAACATTTTGCAACAAATGCCTGACAAAATTCCCAAGCATACTTGTCAAAGATATGCTATATGTATTTGGATATTATTTTTTGAGAATTTAAATATGACAGGAAGATGTCAACTATTTGTTCAAATGATGAGAAATCTAAAATTTAGGCCCATCATGAAGATTTTTGGGCTAAGAATGATGGATGAGTCAAGTGAAAAATCCATTGTAAAGAATCTAATGATTTCATATGAGAGTGTGGGTTCTACATCACACACAAAAGATAGTAATGTGACACGACATATACTTACATCAACAATAGTAAGCACTAAAATGAAGAAATCTCAACTCATTAGAAAGACAAGAAAAGCATTGAAAATAAGTATAAATTATCTAATGAGAGCTGTGGGAAGGCGTCAAAGAGTGGAAGATCCAAATAACAATGAGTTATGGGCATTTTCTAGTAGACTACTGCGGAAGGATAAATCGATTGTTGAAGCTTTAAAATATGTGATTGAAGACTTTTTGAAGAATAACACATGAGTATCTCCCAATCAATGAGATGTTGTAACAAGGAGGATTGGTAGTCGAATCAGCATTCCACATCCGATACATTTTTTGGATTCAACTCAAACATAATTTTTTGCAAAATTTATACATACATATCCTCAATTTAAAATTAGTCAAAGATATTTTGAAATGGCTAAACCTTTTTATGTGAAGATAAATCGCACACACAAAACTTGTTGTTGTAGGGTACATTTTGAATTTTCTAACCATTTTGATGTTTATAAGTATATATATGTAGATTTGCATTCTAACAATGTTTTGATGGATTGTAACATAAATGACCCACCTACATCTCCAAGGGAATTAATTACTACAATTTTATGTGAAAGAGTGGATTGTCAACAATTTTACAAGCTTGCATGCTTGAATGGTACATGCATAGATTGTGGTGGTTTGCAACATTTTCCAATTTGTCAACATATGGAGAGTACACATGCAATTGGGAATGAAAAAGTGGATTTTGGAAAATATAAGACAGTCACATATGCTCTAAAAGATGGAAAGGAGGCTAAAAGATGTGATTTACTAATTGAAAATATTCTATTGTATCAGTTCATGAGTATTTTTTGTGACAATATTGTCTATGAGTATGCAAAGCATACACATGGAGCTCAATGGTTGGATATGCAATTCAAGTTATCCATTCACTTGACAAAAAAGAGGAGAACATGAAGATTTTGAGGGAGTATCATTTTTACATCAATGATGATCATTTTCATTCTACAGAGTTTATACATGATTGCTTTCATCTATTTTATGGTGACTTGAGTAATAGGATCATATTCAGTTACCTCTCTCTCTCTCTCTCTCTCTCTCTCTCTGACATAAAGTGGGCAGTAAGGAATCCCAAAAGGACTAGTTGGTCCTTCAAATCCTCAAAATGCCAAGGTTAAACAACCAAGGAAAGTGTTCCAAATGGAAAAATTCCTCTACACTTATCAAAAGTGAAAAAAAGACCTATATTTAGGTTATCACAACCTATCCCAATCAAGGCAACCTAATCACTAGGTTCTATCAAGTCTCGAACATCAACTCCCAATAGTTGGTTACTAAGTACTTACACCAATTTGACACCAACTCCCCATGAAGTGACTCCAAGGACAAAGGGTGACCTATGCTCAAGTATTTGACCTATTTAGGTCCCTAAGACAAGGATCCAATTATCCTACTCACCATGTACACTAATTTGGGCATGGTTGCTATGATAGGCTCCTTCTAAGCTTGTAGCCTTTTCAAATGGAAATTTGGTCTTAGTATAAAAATACTTCACATAACCCCCCAAATAATTTAGAGATTAAGATACCATTTATGGCCTAAGGGATTATAAAAAAGCACTAATTCTTGGAAGTGAAAGGAAAATAGAAAGACACAATGTTTTGTCTCAGCAAATAGGGTTGATTAGGCCTCCAAATACACTACAAGTACCCCTTCCATACAACAAGGACCCAATAAAACACTTAAATCATGTGAAGGAAAAAAAAAGGACTTATCAATCTCAAATTAAAGTCTTAATGAATCTCTAATAGTGAGTTATGTGGACTATACTCAGTCACTTGATTGGTGCACACATGGTCTTATACACCTAGGGCATTAGGATACACCCATCTCCTTGCAAGTTACCAAACCAAAACTGCATAATCTCAAAGAGCATGGTCAATACATGAACTAAACCAAGGTGCATTAGATTCTCATTGTGGAATTGAGAAGAAAACACAATTGTTTAATGAAACCATGTTTAGGGCCTACAAACCAGGAAGCAAGAGTAAAAATACAATAAATTTTGATTCAGAGAAGATTAGGACATGAAACCAAATGAAAATGGAAGATACTTCACATGAACAACTTAATATGTTATAATTTCATTCCAAATCTCCTGTACCTATCTGTACCAAGTCACCATTACTTGGAATTGTAGGAAAATGGTTAGTTTCTATTGATTTTTGAATGCCAATTACAAAAGTGTTAGGAATAACAGTCCACAAGACAACTGAGAGGGGGGTGAATTAGTTGTAATCTAGATTATTAAACTTTATACTTTATAAACCAAATCATAAATGTAAATGATAACACAATAATATCCAACATCATAACACAATATTTATTGTCGAGGAAACCCTGTTAAAGGTAAAACCCTGGAGGGAATTAACACCCACAAATAATGTACTAAGAGTATAGTATCCCTGTTAAAAGATATTAGCCCTATTAGGAGCTTGTTACAACATTACAGTACACAGTAAATGTTAGGAGATAGACCCTGTTAGGATTCAAAGAAAATAGTAGGCTCACTACCAAGGAAAACTGCCCAAAGAAGGTTAAAGCCACCCTTAAGGATTTACAATCCGCATAAGTGTATAAAGAAAATACACAATTAGTGAGCTGTCTGATAGAAACTATCTTTGCTTGGTTAGTTCTAATGAAGTATCAACTCTGCTTGCATCCAATAGTCAACAAGCTTCACAGCTTCCACACATATCTTCCCTTCTTTTCTCTATCACACTTCTCCACAATAATTTATCTTTCATATATACACTCTTACAATAATTCATTAGGTTAGTCAGTTAAGCTTTCCATCATACAAGTAATTACATATCCCCTTGCTAAGATACACATGGTACATCTATAACAAGTATACAACATTTGACCTCCATTACATATACTTCCAAATCCACAATTCATGCTCACAATTAATATCACACACTACATGTCTTAAGTCAGCCAGGAAATAGGTCTTCTCCAGAATATAGGCCACAACTGACATCATCAGTATCCAATCAGTAATCAAACTCAACCTATTACTCTATCATATGTCACTTGTCCATCAGTAAGCTCACAAGTTTTGAAATATCTTTGCCAGAAAGATATACCTGAAACATAGAGACCTGCTTTGTCCAAAATCACAGTTATAGTTAAGAAAACCATTCTTCACTAAATCAACTATAACATCCACAATAGGTAACATAAAGTCAAGCAACCTTAGGAATAAGGTCAAAACACATCCTTCTGCATAATTCCAACTTTGATCATTTTTAATCATTCGTATAGTGTCTATACACTCCATCCAGTTAAGTAGCCAGTCTGTCTTCTCCATAGAAATATATGTTGACATCAGTGACAAAACATGAATATCAATAGAATGATCAGTAACCAAAACTAATATCATCCAACAATCTCCCCCTTTGGCATTTATGGAAACATATGGCAAAATCCATATGTATCAACCCAAAAGTACTCACTCTCAATACAATCTTCTCAATATCCTCAACACAACTTTCCCAAAATAGTAGGGATTTTCACATAGATTTCTTCCCCCTTTGGCAGCAATGGAAAAGGGTGCCGTAATTCATCTGTAGTATTCTGTAAGATGTAGCTTTTTCAAAACTTCATGTCCAATCATATAGGTGCAAGATCACCCAAATGTACTCCATAGTATTCTCCTATGATCGCTCCCCCTAAGGATTAGATACATACATCAAGTCCAGAGAATGATATAGCTCTAAGATCCACTAGACTGGTGCCCATCCGCATCATTTAGTTTTCACTAGGAGGGTCCATCACCCCAAGGATGCCTGTGAGATATTCAAAAGCATATTTTGGAAAATGTTTAGTAAATATATCTGCTATCTGTTCCTTTGTGCTAATATATTCTAGTTTAATCTCTGTAGCTGCTACCTTCTCCCTTAAGAAATGATATTTGATAGATATATCTTTAGTATTTGAATGCATTACAGTATTCTTTTACATGTTCACTATGCTCATGTTATCACAATGGATAACCACTAGTTCTTTGAAAATTATTTTGATGTCCTTCAGCATTTGTTTCATCCAAAAAACTTCTGTACAGTTTATTGCAGAAACAACATACTCTAACTCAACAGTAGATTGAGCAATAGATTTCTACTTCTTGCTCAACCAAGAAACCAGCCTCTTTCCAAGGAAAAATAAACCACCACTTGTGCTCTTCCTGTCATCTACATTACTTTCCCAATCAGCATCAATTAAAGCTTGTAATGCAAAATCAGCATATTTTCCATACCATAATCCATATTCTACTGTTCCTTTCAAATATCTGAAAATTCTTTTCACAGCAGCAAAATGTGTCTCTTTAGGATCCGCCTAATATCTAGCCACAATTCCAAATGCATTGGTAATATCTGGTATAGTTTTTGTTAGATATTTTAGACCTCCAATCATTGATCTATACTTAGTCTTCCCAACACTTTGAGTCTCATCACTTTTAGTTAGTTTTTCCCTGTCACCATGGGTGCACCAAAAGGTTTACAATCTTCCATTCCAAATTTCTTCAACATTTCCTTAAGATACTTGTTCTGAGATATAAATATGCCATTCTTACTCTAATTAATTTACAAACCAAGAAAAAATTTCATCTTACCAATCATTGAAATTTCAAACTCATTCTCCATTTCTTTTGCAAACTTTTTACTCATTTTATCATTTCCTCCAAAAATTATATCATCAACAAAAAATTGTATAATTAAGATTCCATCTTCATCAGTTCTTAAATACAAATTACTCTCTGCATTACCTTTTTTGAAACCAAGTTGAAGTAGATGTTTATCCAGTCTTGCATACCATGCCCTCGGTGCCTGTTTCAGTCCATACAGTGCCTTTTTTCAGTCTGCAAACCATGTTTTCATCATCTGTCAAAGGAAAACCATCAGGTTTCTCAATGTACACTTCTTCTAGATCACCATTCAAGAATGCCAATTTCACATCCATCTGATACACTTTAAAGTCTTTATGTGCAACATAAGCAAGGAATAGGCTCACAGCTTCCAATCTAGCAACATGTGCAAATGTTTCTTCATAGTCTATGCCTTCTTATTGTGAGTAGCCTTTACATACTAATCTAGCTTTATTTCATACCAATGTTCCTTCCTCATCCATTTTGTTTCTGAAAACCCACTTGGTGCCAATCACATTTTTTTTCTCAGGTCTCGGAACCAATTCCCAAGTATTATTCTTCTTTATATGTTATAGTTCTTCTTCCATGGAATTATTCCAAGGTTCATATTTACATGCTTCATCAGTAATCTTTGGTTCAACTTGAGAAATCAAATGGATCTCATCTCTGACTTTAGATCTAGTCATCATGCCTTTGCTTGCATCACCAATAATTTTGTCTTCAAGATGGATTTTCTTGAAATACCTTGGTGTCTTCAATGTCTCAGTAGCTTCAACATGTTCTTCTTCTTCAATCTCATTCTTGATCATCAAGGGTCCTTTAGGTTCAGCAACAACTTCTCTTGATTATGTTATCTGACCACAATCATACATTCTTTCCTAAATTTGAAAAATTTCATCTATCCTCACATTGGCGCTTTCAATTAGTTTCCTTAGTCTCAGATTGAAACATTTATATGCTTTACTCTTAATGAAATAACAAAGAAAGATTCCTTCATCACTTCTAGCATCAAACTTGCCTATCTCATCATCTCTTTTGATATAACATTTACTACCAAATATTCTGAAATATTTCATAGTAGGTGCATGATCAAACCATAATTCATAAGGAGTTTTATTTGTACCTTTTCTAGTCTGAATTCTATTTAATGTGTACACATCAGTGCTAACTTCTTCTCTCCAATGAACATGTGACACATTTCCTTCCAAAAATATAGTCCTTGTAGCATCTAATATGGTTCTGTTTCTTCACTCTGCTATCCCATTCTGTTGTGGAGTTCTAGGAGCTAAAGTCTATCTATGTATTCCATTTTCTTCATAGTATGTATTACACAGTTCTGTTGTAAACTCTCCCCCTCTGTCTAATCTCAAACATTTCATCTTTAAACTAGATTCATTCTCAACTTTTTCTTTGAATAACTTGAACTTGTAAAATGCTTTAGATTTCTCTCTCAAATATGTAACCCACATCATTCTAGAAAATTCATCAATAAAAATCATAAAATACCTTTCACCATAGTATGATCTTGTTCTTGTAGGACCACATAGATCTGTATGCACCAGATCTAACTTTTTCTTTTTCTAAATAAGATTTTCTCTTAAAAGTGCTTCTAGTCTGTTTCCCCATGACACATTCTCTACACATAGTGTTATATGAATTTACAATTCTAGGTAGATCTCTTACTTCTTTTGTCATACTTGCCTTCACATTGTTATCAAAATTAACATGAAAAAATCTTCTGTGCCATAATCAACTGTCATCAACCTTTGAAACAAAACAAGAAGCTTCAGATGTGTTCAATTCAAATACATTACCTCTATATTTAGTACCAGATGCTATCAAGTCTCCTATTTTTCTCTTGATAGAACATTTTCCATTTATGAAGTTCAGTTGATAACCCTTGTCCACAAGTTGTCCAACACTCAACAAATTGTGCTTAAGTCCATCAACAAGTAATACATTGTCAGTGTTAGTCTTTCCATCCAAGGAAATAGATCCAATTCTAATAATAAGTTTAGGAGTATTGTCACCAAATCTAACAACACCACCATCATGATTTTTTAAACTCACAAACTTATTTTTATCTCCAGTCATATGATGTGAACAACCACTATATTTGATCCATTCAGATTTCTTTTCAACTTGGGATACTAAGTCTTTTTATTCATGCAGAGGTTCATCATATTTAATAGAAATAAATCCAATTTCATCATAGTAACCATCTTCATAATTAGATATACCTTCATGAGCATAATAACATTCCTTGTCCTTTGAGAACTTAGACTTGAAAAACTTAGGTTTGTGCTTTGGAATTCTTGTAGGACATCTAGATGCAAAATAACTGATCTTGTTACATGAAAAACATTTCAAAGGTAATTTTCCCTCAAACTTACCCTTACCTCTCTTTTATCTTTTGGCAATCAGTGCCACAATTTCATCTAGCTTTATTTCTTCTTCCTGTTTCTATTCCCATTCATGAGCATAGGCTCCAATTTCTTCTCTTAGGTCATTATTGCTCATGCTTGCATTTCCAAGTAAGATTCTTTTTCTTTTGTGCATGGTTTCTTTGAATTATGAATCAACCTTAGGTAAATTATCTCCCAATTGTACGGCTTCAAATGTAGTTAGCTTTCCAATCAACATCTCTCTGGTGAGGTTCAGTGTTAAAGGTATGATCTCCTCTATAGCTTGAACCTTGGTTCTGTATGTAGGTGTCAATGATCTAAGTATCTTTGCAATCACTTCTTCATCACTATAAGTTCCTCCAGAGTTCCTAATACTAGTAAATACCTTAGTAATTCTCTATGCATATGCTATGATGTTCTAATATTATCTCATCTTCAGTGATTCCATCTTTGTCTTCTAGTTCTGTAACTTTGCTTGATTTGTAAACTTGTCTCCAACATATAGTCTTCAAGTCTTGACCAGATTTCATGTACAAAGTCCAAGTCCTTTACTTCAGTAAATTCTCCTTCTGAAAATGCACTGATTAAAGATTCCCTTGCAACCATATTTCATGAGAATAGCTTATTTTGATCTTCACTAGCTTTCTCTAATTCATCTTTAGTCGCTATATTTTCCTTCTTCTTTGTTATCATCCAGTAATCAATTCCCAGACATAGCAAATGTGTTCTCATCTTGTTTTGCCAACTGTCAAATTTTTCAGAGTCAAACTTTGGACTATCCTTCCTGTAGTAAGTCATCTTTAAGATCACCTCAAGCTGTTAAAATTTCTCTCTGAGGACCAATATCTTTGATACCAATAGTTAGGAATAACAGTCCACAACAAAACTGAGAGGGGGGGTGAATCAGTTGTAATCTAGATTATAAAACTTTATACTTTATAAACCAAATAAGAAAATGTAAATGATAACACAGTAATAGCCAACATCATAAAATAATATTTGTTGTCGAGGAAACATTATTAAAGGTAAAACCCCGGTGGGAATTAAAACCCACAAATAATGTACTGAGAGTATAGTATCCATGTTAAAAGATATTAGCCCTGTTAGGAGCTTGTTACAACATTTCAGTACACAGTCCCTGTTAGGAGATAGACCCTATTAGGAGTCAAATAAAATAGTAGGCTCACTTCCAAGGCACACTGCCCAAAGAAGGTTAAATCCACCCTCAAGGATTTAAAATCCGCATAAGTGTATAAATAAAATACACAATCAGTGAACTGTCTGATAGCAACTGTATTTTCCTAGTCAGTTCCAATGAAGTATCAACTCTCCTTGCATCTAGAAGTCAACAAGCTTCACAACTTCCACTCATATCTTCCCCTCTTTTCTCTATCATAGTTCTCCACAAAAATTTATATTTCATATATACCCTCTTACAATAATTCATTAGGTTGGCTAGTTAAGCTTTCCTAATACATAATTAACTAGGTTGGCCAATTAAGGCTTTCCATCATACAAATAATTACATAGCCCCTTGCTAAGATACACACGGTATCTATAACAAGTATAAAACATTTAAAATCCATTACATATACTTCCAAATCCATAATTCATGCTCACAATTAATTTCACACACTACATGTCTGAAGTCAGTCAGGAAATAGGTCTTCTAAAAAATACACACCACAACTGACATCATCAGTATCCAATCAGCAATCAAACTCAACCCATTACTCTATCATATGTCTGCTCTCCATTAGTAATCTCGCAAGTTTTGAAATATCTTCACCAGAAAGATATACCCGAAACATAGAGACCTGCTCTGTCTAGAATCATAGTTATAGTCCAGAAAACCAGTCTTCACTAAATCAACTGTAACATCCATAGTAGGCAACATAAATTCAAGCAACCATAGAAATAAGGTCAGCACACATCCTTCTAGATAAGTTCAACTTTGATCATTCTAAATCATTTGTACAATGTCCATACACTCCATCTAGTTAAGTAGCCAGTCTATCTTCTCCATAGAAATATATGTTGACATCAGTGACAAAACATGAATATCAATAGCATGATTAGTAACCAAAACTGATATCTAATCACATGTAACTGATTGAATGTTTGATAATGTTAAGTTGTAGATGATGCAAGGCATTAAATCAGTTAATGGTTTGTATTGTCATTCATGTCAACTTGGTATCATCTGTACGGTCATGTACATAATGCCAAATACTTCAGATAATCAATGGAATAGAGATTATGCTTTCAACAATGCATAAAAGTCAAGTATTCACTAAGTGACAGACAATACCGTCGGAGTGCACACCATCAGTAAAGGCAAAGAACAAAAGCCATAGTGATACCCGACAAGAAAAAGACAGTATTGCCCGACGAAGAAAAATCATACTGATACTCAACGAGCTAAAAATAGAGCTTCCCAATGAGAAAAATCCAATGATGCCCGATGGACGGAGATCTCAAAGCTGACTGAAGTCACATCGACGGAACTAGCAGTTATCACCGACGACTAACTACAGAGTTGACCGACATAATAGAGAGTTTAGAAAATAACAAAATATCTAGCTGGCAGAGCTTAAGGATAGACTTAACTAGTTGTTTTATTTGTTTTATTCAACCATAGTTAAGTAATTGATTTAAAAAAGATTTGTACAGTTGGAAAGAAGATAACTACAAGATAAATCAGGAGTTAAAGCTTTAAATCAGATTGGCTGGATTGTTTTTCAGGCCAAGAATCAAGAATCAAGAAATGGTGAATATCATGTCTATATAAGAGACAAGCATAATTAATTTCAGTAATCACATACACAGGAAGGGGATTAAATAGAAAGAGGATGCTGAAGAGAAACTGATGAAGAAGAACTTCATAGAGTCCTAATCAATCAAGAGACACCGACGAAAAGTGAAGCACAACATCATAGTGAAGAAAGTGTGGAGCATAAAGAATTGAATTGATACATTGATTAGAGAGGTAATGCACTTAAATAGATCTGAAAATATGCAATTCAAGTTGCATTAGAAATAGTTCATTGTGTTTCAATTTAACCATTGAAGCATCAAGTCTCTAATCAGAGCAGGACTTAACAATCTTCTATATATTGAGGTACATCCCAAGGAAAACCTCTATGTATAAAATCCTCTAACAAGGTCACACCTAATAGTGTGTTTGTAACCTTTAACAGGGTTGGCTCCTAATAGGGCTCACTTCAAAAGAGTGAAAATTTGGGGTAGCAGTCCTAGTGGTTTTTCCCTTAACAGGGTTTCCACGTTAAAATCTATGTGTTATGTGTGTATGGTTTAATACTTTACTATTTTAAATTTCACATATGCATTTTTGGATTGATTGGTATACTCAGCATATTTACTTAGTGTTAGTAAATAGTTTTACTGCTTATCAGTTTTCAAGGAGAATAAGGTCACAAAAGGAAAACTGATAGACAGTTGATTATTATAAGTATTTCATGGCATGCATCTTGTAGGGACTTAATAATTTGATATTCATTTGATTGGTGGTTAGTGATTAAAGGATAAATTTTTTAGGCCACTGATTTACCCTGCCCCCCTCTCAGTTATTACTAACAATTGGTATCAGAGCTTGTATACTTAGAAGGAAGGTTTCAAGATCACAAGATGAATAGACGAGATGTGCCCAAGTTGAACAAAGACAACTTTGATTCATGGAAAAGAAGGATAAGACTCCACTTATCAGGTATTGGTAATGATGTTACTCAATACTTTGATACTGAATATGTGTTTCCCATAGGACCATTAATAGTAGATAAATTGAGAGTGAAGCATGAGCGCAACTGCATGGTCATAGAGCTTTCTTCCTCTCTCTTTGATGTTGAATTTGAAGATGTCAAAGATTGCACAACTACAAAGAAAATGTGGGACAAATTGAAGCTTGTACATGGAGGTGATACAAATGTTCTGAGAGCCAAGGCAGAAATATTTAGAGGAAAATTTGATGATCTCAAAATGAAAGAAGGAGAAAACATCACAAAGTACCGCACAAGAACAAAAGAAGTAGTCAATTCTATATGAGGTGTTGGAGGTACACTTGAAGAGGAGACAGTGGTAAGTAAAATATTAAGAGCCTTATTGCCTGTATATGCTATTAGAGTTTCTTCTATTCAAGAAATGACAGCAGTAGCAAACAATGTAGCTACTCTTGATAGTTTGATTGTTAGACTGATTTCATTTGAGATGAATAACTTTGATAATAGTGTCTTACCAAACTTAGAGTCTGTATTTAAGTCTTCTATGAGAATAAGAAAATCCAGTCAAAGACACACATCTAAAATAGATAGGGAAAGTGAAAGTGAAGAAGAAGATCTAGATGAAATAGAAGGACTCATGGAAAGGAGAATGCAAAGAGGCAAAGGTAAATACAAAGGCAAGTTACCACTTGTATTCTTTAATTGTAAAGAGACTGGACACTTTGCTACAAGATGTCCTAACAGAAGGAAAGATGACAAAGGTAATGATAGATCTTTGTAGAAGAAATCTGACAGAGGTGATAAAAAATATTACAGAAGTTACCAACAATCAGAAAGAAGAGATACCTGAGACTAAAAGGATAAAGGCAAGAAGGCTAGCTAACTAGCTGCTTGCAAAGATGAAGATACTGACACCAAACCTGATGATGACATTGAGATGATATGTGTAACTGTGAAGGATGATTTAGATGAAGATGAAAGGTATGAAGAAACTACACTCATATCTAAGGTTGGTAAGAATGATATTTGTATTATAGATAGTGGCTGCACTCACCACATGACCGGTGACAAAGAAAAGTTTAACACTTTTGAATATTATAATGGTGGTAAAATAAGAATGGGTAATGATACACCTTGTCCAGTGGAAGGTAAAGGAATAATAATGCTGAATAACCTGATTAAATGTGAAAATACTTATTTGGTAAAAGGATTGAATTATAATCTGTTGAGTGTTTCTTGGCTAAATAATTCAGGTCATAGAGTAGCATTTGAGAACAAGAAGGCAAAGATATTCAATGAATCAGGAAAACTGATTGGTACCAGTGAACAGACTAAAGGTAACTTATTCTATCTAAATGACACTAACACCACTTGCTTAATTACTAGAAATGAAGACATATGGTTGTGGCACAAAAGATTGTGTCATGTGAATTTTGACAACATGGTAAAAATAAGCAGAAGAAGAAATGTAAGAGGCTTACCGACAATGACAAAGCCAGACAACATCATGTGCAAAAATTGTCAAAAAGGTAAAATGACAAAGTCTAGTTTCAAAAGTAAAAACCATACATATGATGATATTCTAGAATTAGTTCATACTGATTTATGTGGACCTATGAGGATAAAGATTTATTATGGAGATAGATATTTTATTCTCTTTGTTGATGATTACTCTAGAATGATGACAGTCATGTTTCTAAAAGAAAAATCTGAAGCATTCAAGATGTTTAAATGGTATAAGGCTATGGTAGAAAAACAAAGTGGTAAGGATCTAAAATTTTTAAGATCAGATAGAGGAGAAGAATTTATATCAGATGAATTCACTAATTTATGTAATGATCATGGTATAAAAAGATAGGTTTCTGCACCAAGAACACCACAACAAAATGAGATTGTTGAGAGAAGGAATAGATCAATAGTTGATTGTGCAAGAACACTGATGATAGAAAAGGACACCACCCAAATCTTCTAGAGGGAAGCTGTCAGCACTATTGTTTATACACTTAACAGAGTACAATTGAAGAAGGACACAAAGAAGATACCTTATGAGCTATGGTATGGTAAAACAACCAATGTAAGTTACTTCAAGATCTTTGGTAGTCAATGTTATGTCTTAAAGGATGATAGAAATGGAAAGCTTGATTCCAAAAGTGATGAAGGTATTTTTCTAGGGTATTCTACCAAAAGAAAATCTTTTAAATGTCTAATCAAGGCTTCTAACAAAATAGTTGAAAGTGCAAATGTAAAGATTGATGAATTTGCAAAAAAGAATGAGATGGAAAGCACAAAAGAACTAGAGGACTACAACAAGTTTGTATATTGTGAAGAACCCATAACTCTATCCGAGCAATAGTGCTTAATGCCAAAACAACAAAATGTTGCAACCGATGGTCAGAATGTTGTTACCGATGGTCAAGATAATGATCAAGATAATGTGCAAGGTAATGAAGATCAAGCTGATACATAAAGATTTGTACCTATACTTGCAAGATATGTAAGAAGGAACCATCTAGAGGACTAGATCATAGGAGATAAAAAGGCTAGTACAAGAACAAGAAGTAAGTCATTAAACTCAAATTGTTTAATTTGTGAGTTTGAGCCAAAATATGTCAATGTTGCACTAGATAATGAAGAATGGATAAGTGCTATGAATGATGAGATTGAGAAGATTGAGAAGAACAAAATAAGGTCACTTGTGCCAAGACCAGATGACAAGAATATCATCGGTAATAAATGGATATTTAGGAACAAGTTGAACGAGAATGGAGAAGTCACAAGGAACAAAGCAAGACTAGTATGCAAGGGGTATGCACAAGAGGAAGGTATAGACTATGGAGAAACCTTTGCACCCACTGCTAGGCTAGAAGGAGTAAGAATAATACTTTCTTATGATGCATATAAAAGATTCAAAGTATATCAAGAGGATGTAAAGTTAGCATTCCTAAATGGAATACTTGAAGAAGAGGTATACATTGAACAACCAGAAGGGTTTGTGGATCCAGACAAGAGAAACATGGTATGTAGACTTTACAAAGCCTTGTATGGATTAAAAAAAGCTCCTAGGGCCTGGTATGAATGAATTCATTCCTATCTAATAAGTATTGGATTCATAAGGACTAGTGAAAACAGTAATCTTTACTTAAAAGAAGATACTGATGCTAACACTTTGATTGCTGAAATATTTGTCGGTGACATCATATTTGGAGACAATGATATGCTATGCAAATCATTTTCTGATGATATGAGAAAAGAGAGATTTCTATGTTTGGAGAGATCAAGTTATTTCTTGCTCTACAGATCATTCAACAAAGTGAAGGTATTTTCATTACACAGTCCAAATACATCAAAGAGGTCCTGAAAATATTCAAGATGGAAGATTCCAAACCTGTTGGAACACCAATGGCTATTGGATGCAAATTAATAAAGGAGGATAAGACAACAGTGGTAAATTAGACTTTGTATAGATCAATGATAGGAAAACTCATGTATGTTGTACACACTAGACCAGATATTGCACATGTTGTAGGAATTATTGCTAGATTTTTCACTAACCTTGGGGAATCACATATGACTACTATGAAAATAATCTTAATATATCTAAAGAATACTGAGGAATTTGGCTTATGGTATAGAAGAAAAGGCAAATTTGAACTAAAAGTGTTTACCGACACTGATTGGGCTAGAAATTTTGATGACCAAAAGAGCACAGCTAGAGGAGCATTCTTTCTAGGTGACAGACTTGTCACATGGATTAGCAAGAAGCAAGGATACATCTCACAGTCTACTGCAGAAGTAGAACATGTTAATGTTGCTACAAACTACTCAAATATTGCATAGATCAAACATTGCATTGATGATAGGTCGAAAGCATAGCTTGCATCACATGAATCCATGGCCTTCCTAATAAAATATTATAAGTTAACTTCATGTCAATTACTCATCCTCAAAATTTTCCCTTGCATATAGAAGTCTTAATCCAAAGGCATATGGTCAAGAGAGTCCTCATTGATGGATAAGATGGTCTCAACATTTGCACTTTGAACCTTATCAAATCTATAGGGTTATCTGAACCATCTATTTATCCTAAAAATAAGATTACTATCAAGGCTTATGATGAGGAAAGATCTTTAAAATAAGCTCCCAGAACTAGTATGAATGACTTCATTCCTATCTAATAAGTATTGTATTCATAAGGACTAGTGAAAAGAATAATCTTTACTTAAAATAAGATACTGATGCTGACACTTTGATTGCTGAAATATTTGTCAATGACATCATATTTGGAGGCAATGATATGCTATGCAAATCATTTTCTGATTAGATGAGAAAAGAGTTTGAGATGTCTATATTTGGAGAGATCAAGTTCTTTCTTGCTCTATAGATCGTTCAACAAAGTGAAGGTATTTCCATTACACAGTCCAAATACATCAAAGAGGTCCTAAAAATATTCAAGATGGAAGATTCCAAACCTGTTGGAACACCGATGGCTATTGGATGCAAATTAAAAAAGGAGGACAAGACAATAGAGGTAAATCAGACTTTGTATCGATCAATGATAGGAAAACTCATGTATGTTGTACACACTAGACCAAATATTGCACATGCAGTAGGAATTGTTGCTAGATTTTTTGCTAACCCTAGGGAATCACATATGACTACTATGAAAAGAATCTTAAGATATCTGAAGAATACTAAGGAATTTGGCTTATGGTATAGAAGAGAAGGAAAAATTGAACTAAAAGTGTTTACCAACGCTGATTGGGCTGGAAATCTTGATGACCAAAAGAGCACAACTGGAGGAGCATTCTTTCTGGGTGACAGACTTGTCACATGGATTAGCAAGAAGCAAGGATGCATCTCATAGTCTACTATAGAAGTAGAATATGTTGCTGCTGCTGCAAACTGCTCAAATATTGCATAGGTCAAACAGTTGCTGGAAGGTATGCATATGAAAATCTCAGAACCAATTATTATCTATTGTGATAACACTAGTGCAATAAAAATTTCTAAGAATCCAGTCATGCATTCCAAGACTAAACACATTGCAATCAAGTACCATTATTCAAGAGAACAAGTTCAAGAAAAAGAGGTGATAGTTTAGTATGTGCAATCAAAAGAACAATTGGATGATATCTTCACCAAGCCACTTCCCAAGGATACATTTGAGTACTTGAGAAAGAGACTAGGGGTCAAACCCTTGTCTACCAGTCAGTGAAAGACTGAAGGATACATCAGCCTATATATTATCATAATATCATTCATGTTGATGTAAGCAACAAGATGAACTTAAAAGATACATCTATATACAAAAAGGTATATATCATAACCGAGCACTAGATCATATTGATGTATTGCTGATGGATAAGGGAAATTCAAGGAATATATTATGGATCGAGAGAAAAGATCACTTAACATTAATGTCAGATATCTGTAAGATATTTGTTTGGCATTGTTGTCAAAGGGAGATAAATTTTCCATATTATCATTATCTTCAGAAAAAGAAGAAAGATTATCCATTATCAGATTACTCCAATAGGGAGAGATCATATCCATAGGGAGAGTTGCTGACAAAAGACAGAGACATCAAAGAAAAAGAATAGTCAAAAGAGAGATATTGACATAAGGGAAGGATGCAACACATCAAAACAAGAAACACAGAAAGTTGCAAGAATAAAATCTAAGCTAACACAGAGCTTACCGGCGGTCAAACATTTTTATCGATTATCAAAACAAATTGTTTCGTAATCTGATGAATCTCAACTATTATATTTCATATTGCATTAAAAATAGTATAGTATGATAATATAGTATGTTTCCATCAATGCCAAAGGGAGAGATTGATGACATGTAACTAATTGAATGTTTGATAATGTTAAGTTGAAGATGATGCAAGACATTAAATCAATTAATGGTTTGTATTGTCATTGATCTCAACTTGAAATCATCTATACGGTCATGTACATAATGCCAAAGACTTTAGAGAATCAATGGAACAGAGATTATGCTTTCAACAATGCATAAAAGTCAAGTATTCACTAAGTGACAGACAACACTGAAAGAGTGCACACCATTGGTAAAGGCAAAGAATAAAAGTCATAGTGATACTCGACGAGCAGAAGACAGTATTTCTTGATGAAGAAAATTTATAATGATACCCAACAAGCCAAAAATAGAGCTGCCTAATGAAAAATATCCAATGATGCTCGACAGACGAAGATCCCAAAGCTGACTAAAGTCACACCAACAGAACTAGAATTTATCATCGATGACTAACTGCAGAGTTGACCGACATAATAGAGAGTTCAGAAAATGACAAAATATCTAGCTCGCAAAGCTTAAGGATAGACTTAACTGGTTTTTTTATTTGTTTTATTTGACCAAAATTAAGTAATTGATTTAAAGAATATTTATATAGTTGGGAAGAAGTTAACTACGAGATAAATTAGGAGTTAAAGCTTTAAATCAGATTGGCTGGATTGTTTTTCACGCCAAGAATCAAGAATCAAGAAGCAGTGAATATCATGTCTATATAAGAGACAAGCATAATTCATTTCTGTAATCACATACATGGGAAGGGGAGTGAATAGAAAGAGGATGCTGAAGAGAAACTGATGAAAAAAGAACTTCATACAGTCCTGATCAATCAAGCTAAAGAAGAGCTAAAAAATTCTGCAGACACCAACGAACAGTGAAGCACAGCATCACAAAGTAGAAAGTGTGGAGCACAAAGAATTGAATTGATACATTGATCAGAGAGGTAATGCACTTAAATAGATCTAAAAATCTGCAATTCAAGTTGCATTAGAAACAAGTCATTATGTTTCAGTTTAACCATTGAAGCATCAAGTCTCTTAACAAAGCAGGACTTAACAGTCTTCTATATATTGAGGTACATCCCAAGGAGTGCCAAAAAGATTGATTCATGAAAGTATCATTGAAATTTCCTAAATCCTATTGACAATCTAAGAAGAAGGCTGATTCAAGGATGGTAGCAAGATTTGCCTAAAGCCTATTGATAGTCTAAGAAGGAGGGTGATTCAAGGATGGTAGAAAATAGATGCCTGATACTAAGTGACAACCTTTATGTATAAAATCCTCTAACAAGGTCACACCTAACAGTGTGTTTGTAACATTTAACAGGGTTGGCTCCTAATAGGGCTCACTTCTGGATTGATTGGTATACTTTGCATATTTACTGAGTGTCAATAAATAGTTTTACTGCTTATCGGTTATCAAGGAGAATAAGGTCAGAAAAGGAAAACTAACAGATAGTTAATTATTATAAGTATTTCATGTCACACATCTTGTAGGGACTTAATAATCTAAGATTCATTTGATTGGTGGTTAGTTATTAAAGGATAAATTTTTGGGGCCACTGATTCACCCCCCCCCCCTCTCAGTTATTACTAACAATATCATCCAACAATTTTTCCTACCACCCACCTATAAGGGCTTACAAATGATTTCCTAGTGGTTACATACACTTTTTAAACTAATTAGCCATTTGGGAATAAATTTTACAAAATTTGACAAAAAGTTTCTAATGTTGCTAAAAGTTGCTTGACAACTTTTTAGCAACTTGGCAATAATTTTGCAACTTTCATCCTAAGTGACCAAACTTGGTCCAAACCTATAATTTATGATCCCACATGGATATAAACATGATAAAACATGAAAATATGAGAAAATAACATATCCTTAAAAGGTTTAGGACATTATTTGACCAATATTTTACCAAGGGCTTAATAAAGGCCAATCTTGGGACTAGGTCTTACAAAGGGTGTCCAATATGAAACCTTTATTTCTAAATTGATCTAGAGGCCACTAGGACCTCCAAAGAATCAATAAGTGCTAGAAAAACACTTATATTATCTAGGGTGATCTTGCACCATTCTCCCCATGAGGCTTTGAACTCAAGTTCCCACTTGAGGTTAATTGGTCAATAGTGACACCATGCTGTTTGATTTGTTCCTCGGTCATCCAGGTAGCATCAATGTTAGGCAATCCTTTCCAGTTTACTAGATACTACATATATTTTTGTTTCCTTATTTTCTTCAGCACTTTGGAGTGAAGAATTTTTTCCAACTCCACTAGTTTACTTTGTGGAAGAGATGTGATATAGTCCCCATCCTCTTCATTTTGTGGATTCTACACATTGGTCACATTTGAAACACATTTTTAAGGGGTGAGAACTTATAAAACATTAAATATAGGAGAGATTGATAGTGTAGGAGGAAGAGATATTTCATAAGCATTTTCACCCATCTTGTGGAGAATGGTGCAAGGCCCAAATTTCTTCATGTGTAGCTTTGAATATTTTCACTTAGGTAGTCGCTCCTTTCTTAGGTAAGCCCATACTTTATCTCCAATTTAGAAGTAGATTTATCTTCTTTTCTTATCTTCTTGTGCTTTGTATTTCATGGTGGATTTTTGCAGAGTTTCTTTCACTTCTACCTGCACTTTAGTGATCGATTTTGCCAATTCTTCACCTTGTGCACTAACTCTAAAATCAGAAGGTAATTCCACCAAATGTAATGGACCTTTTGGGTAAAGTCCATAAAAAGTTTGAAAAGGTGTTTTTCCAGTAGATTTGTTCATTGAATCATTGAATGCAAAATCTTCTTGGGGTAAGATCATGTTCTAACTTTGGTAATGATTTTTAGTAAGAGATCTTATGGGGTTGCCAAGTGACCTATTGACCACTTCAGTTTTCCCATCAGTTTGTGGGTGATAAGCAGAGCTATAGGTCAGATTTGTGCTAAAATTTTGGAAAAGAGTCCTCCAAAAATGTCCTCTGAATTTAACATCTCTTTCTGAAACTATTTTTTGAGGTAAGCCATGAAATCTGACTACTTCCTTGAAGAAGAGATGTGCTATGTGAGATGCATTGTTTGTGCCTTTACAGGGAACAAAGTGGACCATCTTGCTAAATCTATCCACTATGACAAACACACTATCAAAACCCTGTTTGGTTCTAGGAAAACCCATCACAACATCCATTGAAATTGATTCCCATGGCCTAGTGGGAATTGGTAGAAGATGGTATAATCCTTAGTTAGTAGATACACCTTTGTCTTACTGACAAATGGTACAAGTTTCTATGAACTTTTTTACTTCATTTCCCATTTTTTGCCAAAAGTAACTCCTTTTTACTAGGTCTGTTGTTTTGTCTATTCCAAAGTGACCTCCCAAGCCACAACAATGTTTTTCTTTTATGATATTTGTTCTCATGGAACATCTAGATATGTATAGCTGAGCCCCTTTGAACAAGAGGTCATTCTAAATTAGAAAATCAGGAAAATCAGTATTATATTTACCTATCATCTTGGTGCAAACCTAAAAAATTTCTCCAAAATCTGGATCATCTACATACAAATGTTTTAGTGAGTCAATCCCCACACCCTGAAGTTGTACTTCTTCAACCAAACTATCCCTTCTTCTTAGGGCATCAGCCACTTTGTTTGCTACCCCCTTTTTGTGCTTAATGTTGAATGTATATGCCTACAATTGTTCCATCCATTTGATGTATTTGACTCCAAGTTTTTCTTGAGTAATTAAGAAGCTCAATGCATGGTTGTCAGTATAAACAATAAACTCTTTTGGAAGTAAGTAATGCCTCCAATTTTTTAGTGCTTGCACCATTGCATAGAGTTCTAAATCATATGTAGAGTACCTTTTCTTGGCATCATTTATCTTTTTAGAAAATAATTCTACAACCTTACCTTCTTGGCTCAAGACTGCACCAATTACCAAGTTACTTGCATCAGTTTCAATAGTGAATACCTTATTGAAGTCAGGAAGCACTATGATTGGATATTAAGACACTATGTTCTTTAGGTATTGGAATGCATCTGCAGCCTCTTTATTCCATACAAATTTGGTCTTTTTACCACCTTTGAGGTCTTTTTACCACCCTTGATAGTGTCCAACATGGGAGCATAGACATGACTAAAGTTCTTAAAAAATTTCCTATAGAAAGTTTCAAGACCATCAAAACTTCTAACATCACCTTGTTTCTTTGGTGGAGGCCAATTGACAGTTGTTTCAACCTTTTCAGGGTCCATTTTCAGGGTTCCTTGTGAGATGACAAACCCTAGAAACACAAGTTCCTTCCTCATAAACATACACTTCTCCAAGTTAATCACTAACTTGTGCTGATGAAGTATCCTCAAAACTTGTTCAACATGGTCAAGATGCTCTTCCCTTCTATGACTGAAGATTAGGATATCATCAAGATCTATAACAACAAATTTTCCAATAAAATGAATAAATATTTCATTCACAAGTCTCATGAATGTACTTGGGGCATTACTCAGCCCAATTGGCATCACCAACCACTCAAAAAGGCCTTCACTTGTTTTAAAAGCTATTTTCCATTCATCTCCTGGATTCATCCTTATTTGGTGGTATCCTGATTTCAAAACATTTTTTGTGAAGCAACATGCATTATCCAATTGATCAAGAAAATCCTCCATTCTTGGGATAGAGAACCTATATCTTATAGTAATTTTTTTGATTGCTGTTATATGTGCATAATCTCCATTTACCATCCTTTTTAGGGGCAAGGACAGATGGGACTGCACATGGGCTAAGACTTTTTTGAATTAAGCCTTTTTCTAACAGTTTATTGTCCTACTTTGCAATCTCTACATGCTAAGCAGGTGTCATCTTATATGGAGCCTTATTACGTAAGGAAGAACTAGGTATTAGGTCTATATGATGACTGATTTCTCTTAAGGGAGGGAGGCTTGTGGGCAGGTCACTACTAGTGACATCAATGTATTTGGTTAACAGTTTCTTAAATTCATCGGGTATGGGATCCTTATCATCAGATCTTATTCTATCCTTTGGTTTAGAGATTAGTAAGAAACCTTCAGTCTTAGGTTCCTTCAATACTTGCAACATTTCCTTTTCCCCTATGGTGATTAAAGTAGGTTCTTTATCTTTTTTAGCATCAGGTAGGGGCTTCATGGTAAATGTTACCCCATTCTTGGTGATGGAGTAGGTGTACTTCCTAAAATGATGTGTGACATCCACATCATATTTCCAAGGTCTGCCTAGTAAGATGTGGGAAGCATCCATTTCGACTACATCACATAGTACTTTATCTTTTAAATATGCTATAGAAAATTCTACCCATGCTTGTTTAGTTAATAGAGTTTATTGACCTTTGGTTAGCCAAGAGACATGGTAGGGAAAGTGGTGTGGCTTCTTAGGTAGGTTTCATTTTTGGACCATTTTAGGAGACATCAAGTTTTCAGTTGAACCTGAATCAATAAGGACATTACATACCTTGCCATGACACTTGATCTTTGTTTTGAAGAGGCTCTTCCTTTGAGGTGGTTCATGGGTTTGTGGTACTTGTAGGAAAGCTTTCCTCATAATTAAACATGCTCCTGCCTTTGGTTCTAAATCCCTTGGATTAGTGTCATCCTCTTGTTTGTCTTCTTGAATTAGTTGTGTCCTCCTTTCTCCATGATTGTTGTTATTTCTTTTCTCTAGGCATCTCCCTGCATGGTGTCATAGTTGGTTGCAATAGTAACATTTCAAATGTCCATTTCCTCTTTCTCTTCCCTTATTGAAGGGTCTCCTTCCCCTAAAGTTCCCTCTAAATTTTTATTCATCATGTTCCTTGTCTCCTTGGCCCTGGAGAGGGGTCTTGCTGCTACCAGTTTATTTTATTCTATTCCAAGAGATACCCCTTCCTCTAAAACTCTTTCCACCATCATTGCTCTTTCCCTTTCCTGAGTCTTGATTTCTTTTCCATTTCTCCTCTACCTTGATTTCCATCTGGTAACATTTTTTTACTAATGTACGGCTATATAGGCTTAGTTCTTCTTGAATGGACACCTTGAGACCATTCATGTATCTTGCTAGTTTTTCTTCCTCATTCTCTATTGCATTAGTCTTCTTGCATAGTTTTAGGAAATCCTTAGTATATGAGCCTACATCCATGTCTTTTCTTTTAGGTTTTTCTTCCTTCTATGGAGTTTTACCCCATAATATTTAGGTACATATGTCTCCTTTATCAATTCTATCATCTTGTTCCACGAAGTGATCATGCTTCTACCATTCTTCACCCTCTTTGTTTGGATGAAATTCCAACAAGTTAGGGCTGCACCATTCAACTTGGATTTTACCATCTTTACTCTTTGCTTCTCTGAAATGTCCTCACATTCAAAGAAACTTGTCAAGGCCTCAATCCAATCCAAGGCCAATTTTTCATTCATCTTTGCATTCAAAGTTTGTAAGTCCAACTTCTTTTCTATGGTTCTTCTCCCCATGGACTTTAGGGTTTCTAAGAGGGGTCTCTGGTCTGCAGGGATGTTCTCATCTTTATTAGGAGTTTCATCCTCCTCTTCACTCCCTTCCTCACCATCAGACATGTCTTCTCTTCCCCTCTATACCTTGTCCTCAAGTTCTTGAAGCCTCTTGGTCAGGGCTCATTCGCCACCTTTTGTTATCTCACTATCCTTGCAAGTTCTATTTTTGTAATCCTTATAAATATTTCTTCATCCTCAGGTGTAGACATGGTTCTAATACCACTTGATGCAGAGTGGGAATTCATGAATCCCAAAAGAACTAGTTGGTCCTTCAAATCCTAAAAATGCCAAGGTTAAACAACCAAGGAAAGTGTTCCAAAAGGCAAATTACCTCTACAATTATCATAAGTACAAAAATGACTTGTATTTAGGTTATCATAACCTATCCCAAGTAGGGAAACCTAATCACTAGGTTATATCAAGTCTCCAACACCAACTCCCAATAGTTGGTTACTAAGCACTTACACCAGTTTGACACCAACTCCCCATGAAGTGACTCAAAGGACCAAGGCTTACCTATGCTAAAGGATTTGGTCTATTTAAGTCCTTAAGACAAGGATCCAATGATCCTACTCACCATGTACACTAATTTCGGCATGGTTTCTATGATAGGCTCCTTTTAGGCTTGTAGCCTTTTCAAATGGAAATTTGAGCTTAGTATAAAAGTACTCCACATAACCCCCCAAAAAAATCAGAGATTCAGATACCTTTATGGCCTAAGGGATTATACCAAAGCACCAATGCTTGGAAGTGAAAGGAAAATAGAAAGACACTATTTTGTCTAAGAAAAAAAGGCTAATTAGGCTTCCAAATACACTACAGGTACCCCTTGCATACAACAAGGACCCAATCCAACACTTGAAACATGTGAATGAAAGAACAAGGACTTATCAGTCTCAAATTTAGGTCTTAATGAATCTCAAACGGTGAATTATGTGGACTATACTCAATCACTTGATTGGTGCACACATGGTCTTATACACCTAGGGCATCTCTCTCTCTCTCTCTCTCTCTCTCTCTCTCTCTCTCTCTCTCTCTCTCTCTCTCTCTCTCTCTCTCTCTCTCTCTCTCTCTCATTTTTTTATTTTGTGTCTAATATAGTGTATGCCCTATAGTGAGTATAGGGTGTATGCCCTTTTAATGACATTGAAGTTTACCAAGCCTAAGGCTTGGATTTTCCTTGGAGTTCCAATCCAAAGGCTTAGATGATTCAAACAGGTCTAAGACGTGTTTTCTAGCAAATCTAGAAAAAAAATTCTTGTGTGCTCCTAGTCAGGTTTGCACATGGTTCAATAATGATAAAATCATACAGCATTATATTATAGATCTCTTTGATAGCTATCTAACCATGTAATTTATTTTGAATTCTCATTATCTTAAGCTTTTCATCTCTAATTTCTTTTCTAATTATGTCCATTTTTTGTCAAAAACCAATGTGTATTCATTTGGGCTTAGATTTTGGCTCGTTCATCAAATTTTGAAACAAATTACATTTTCAGAAACTAGACTCCATTTTACACACTTTTAAAAAAATAAAATTTCATTTTCAATTAGTTTTCAATGATTTTTAGGGGGAGCACACATAAATTTTACATTTTCAGGATGTGTCCACTTCAAAAAATGGTAAAAAATCATACTTTCATCAAAAAACTAGTAGAAAAATCCAGGATAAACTAGGTGGTGTTAGATAATTTCTCACCGGAGTGATTAATTTTTTTTTAAAAAAAACTTAACATTTTAGGGGGAGCCCACCAGACGCTATGTTATGTTTTTTCACAAAAAACATGACCACTTTTTATGCTCCCCCTTTTTGAGGGCTTTAATCTCCACCATGTCTAAAATTAATTTGTAGTTTAGAAACTAGATTCGGAGTAGAACAACTCTTGTTTTTGTCACATTTTAAAATTTTGAGTGTAACTATTCTCAATTTCTTGTTGAAGTTCAGAGTTTGCTGATTTTAGAAAAAGTGGCAACTTATACCCCCTTTTTGGTCCCCCATCTTT
>MU228416.1:222545-234016 GCA_018584345.1 Thuja plicata | reverse complement strand
CAACATCCTTGAATGTAAATTGGGATGTCCTTATGCCAATAATGGCAATATGTAATGATTAATTTGATAATATGTAATAAGTCCTATAAGTCCTCATAAAGGACTTAGGACCAAAACTGATGTAAGGGTGACCAATATGGCCAACAAAGGATCTAAGATGATTAGTGGGGTCAATTAGGTCTTAGAAGGAATAATGAATATATTGGGATAGAGTTTAATATGTTTTTAACAATAAAAGTTTATTTTTTGTAAGTTAGAAATTCAAATTTTTGAATTCTAACAGCTAGGAGAAAAATGGAGGGAATTAAGATTTAGGTAGTTTTAGCCTTAACTAAGTCTTCCATCTGATCTATATTGGTTGGGGAGGTTGATAGGAAGTTTTAAAGTGCAAAGGAAGACCATTGTATGGAAGAAAAGGCCTATGTATGGGCTATGGCATGAAATCTTCTATAAAAATTTGAATTTCATAACTTTCATTGCATGTTTTGATCTCAAAGTCATTCCTTTGGATTTTTTAATCAATTTACATTCACTGTCCTCACTAAGTCATTGTTTTCCATAGTAATTTTGATAAATTCCTTAATGTGAAAGCATCATTCCATGAATGTGATTTTTTTTTATCCTGGAATGATGCAAATTTGAAATGTAAAACACTATACTAACATAATATATTGAAGAAGAGTTATAGGAGATAGTTGATCACTAAGTTTGTGTCTTGAAACTTGAAGGAATTGCTTGGTTGAGAGTAGCAGCGAGAAATTGGCCTTATGAAGGACCACATCTGGTGTTGTGTGTTGTCTTAGAATGGGGTAAAAATGGTGAATCCAGCATTGGTTAAGCCCAGAAGTGAGTGGAAGTAATACATTTAGGAAGCCCTAGATTTAGGGGTTGTTTGAAGCCACATTTGGGGGTTTCATACTTGCAAGTGTTTGAGGACCAAATTGATTGGATTTTCCTTGTTTTGGAGTCATTTATTGGGAATTTTGAAATTATTGGTATTTGGGAGTAACTAAAACTTATACTTCCTTTGTAAATGCACACAATAGCCCTCTTGAAAGGAGGGAATGCTCAGCTTTTGGGATTGTTTGTCCAAAGTAACCATATGAAAATTTTGGATATGTTTTGTGCAAAGATAATGGGTATCTAGAAACTTATTTTTTTTATGAAAGTTGTTTGGAGAAGTTGTGAGTAAAGTGAAGAATTAGGTCATTGTTGGGCTACAAGGAGCCTAGGCCTAATAGGTGTATTTGAAGGTGAGAGTGTTGATTGGGGTTTCTAATCAAATAATCTTTTGGAGTGTTTTGTAATTGATCTAATCCAGTATTGGGAACCTTTTATTTCCATTATAAATCAATCTTCCCTTTGCAACCTTGATCAAATCACTAACCACCCTACCACTCTACATCAAGTGGTATCAGAGCCTAGGAACATCCGAGGTGAAGAGTTGAGGAGTTTCTTTTGAGATATTTTGTGGATTTATCCTTTGTAGAAGACTTGGATTTTTCATTCCTATTAGATTTTTCTAGATTAGATCCATACTTCAGAGATGTTAGAAGGAGATGAAAATGGGATCCCCTAGAAGTTCACAAATGCTAAACTTGCTAAGTTGGTGAGAGAGTAGATGCCAGACAATAGAAGGTTAAGAGAATAAGTTGAAAGGTTGACTAACCTTGTGGACAAGAAAGGAAATTGAGAAGACAATTAAAATGAAGAATGATGTGCAAAAGTAGGAGTGGAACTTGTTGATCATGAGGATGCAAGATTGGAAAGGATCTTGAAAGCAGTTAACCTTTGAGACTCAAAGGTTAAAGTTGAACTTCCTATGTATGACGAAAGGATGAATGATGAAATTTTATTTGATTGGTTTAGTGCTCTTTAAAATTTTTTTGATTGTGATGATGTTGAAGATAGAATGAAGGTTAAGATTGCTAAGTATAGAATGGAGGGACATGCACTCTTATGGTGGGATAACTTGTAGGCTGATAGGAAGAAGAAGGGTTGGTCTAAGATCACATCATGGAAAAGAATGATGGAGAAGATGAAAGCCAAGTTCCTTCTTGAAGACTATTAAGTATAGTTTTACAAGAGGATGTAAGGGCTGAGACAAAAATACATGGATGTCTCAAAGTATACATAGGGATTCCACATGCTTGACATCAGGGCATCTCCTAATGAAAATGTGGAAGAGAAAGTAGCTAGATATCTTGGAGGATTGAGATACAACCTCCAGGATGAGATTAGTATGGCTACACCTAGAACCTTTGAAGAATTCTTCAAATTGGCTATGAAAGCTAAGGATTAGATTAGGAGAAGGCAAGAGAGGCAAGGTAATCCAAGGGGAAAAACATATAAGGGCAAGGGAGTGAATCCAAGCCAAGGATAGAATGAGAAAGGAAAAGAAAAAGTATTAGATCAGAGAGGGAAAAAAAAAAGGATGGTAGAGGAAACAATTTTCTTGTGAAGTCCTACAAATTTGGTGAATAAGAGAACTCATTCTATAAGTGTCCTAAAAGAGAGACTAAGAAGAATTAGAGGAGAGTCACTCTAACACAAGGAGAATAGGAGACCAAATAAGGATGTGTTGTTTTGGAACCATACACTGAAGGTGATTTTCTCATGGTGAGAAAAGGAACAAGAATGGAGTAGAAAAAGAAATCAGAGGTATCAATTTTTAGGACTAATTGAAAAAGTGATGGTAAGAATTGCAAGATGATAGTTGGTTCTAGTTCTTTTGACAATTTTATGTCTTATGAGATGGTAACTAAATTTAATTTGCACACATTTCCAATTGGTAAACCTATGTTAATTTTTCTATTGGAGCATATGTTGACAGGGTATTTTGTGATGTGGTCCCTATGACTTCTTATCATGTCATTTTTGGAAGACCATGGATAGCCTCAAGATAGACCATTCGTTATGGATTGGAAAATGTTAATGTTGTGCACAAGGATGGAAAGAGATATATCCTCCCACCCCCACCTAACCATATTGTTGATGAGGGTATGAAATTGATGTATTTGATTCAAATAAATATGTTTATTTGCACAAGAAAGAAGGGCATGATTATGTGGCATCAAATCAGAGGCAAAGGACCACTTTATAAGTCATGAATCTGAAGTTTGTGATAGTCATAGAAATCTGACTGTGAAGAAGAAAATATAGAAGCAAGAAGGTGTCTCGATTGGAACTTTGTGGTGTCATTTGAGGAAACCCCTGAAGGAAAGTTGGGTAGTGACTATGAAGGACAAGGACATGGGTCTATTTGATCCTAAGGAGCAGATGAAAGGGCAGTTTGGAAGTACACAAGTCGACTGTCCCAAACAACAATCTTACAAAGATAATGTTGGTCAAAAATTTTCTTTTGTTGGTTCTAACACTTTGAATGTAGGTTGTATTAATTTGAAGGATGTTAAGTTTCAGATGAGAGATTGCAGGTATCCACCTAGAAGGATGGGTGGCAAGAAGACCAAGTCCTTTAACTCTTGGGGCAAGAGTTTCTTTGAAGGTCACGTGTATGGTGCAGGAGAACCTCTGTAAATACCAAGAGTCACCATGGAATCTAGTGAAGGAAAAGAGTCTACAACATACTTGAATGTAAATTGGGATGTCCTTAAGCCAATAATGGCGATATGTAATGATCAATTTGATAACAATGTAATAAGTCCTAGAATTTCCTCATAAAGGACTTAGGAAAAAAATTAATGTAAGGGTGGCCAATAGTGCCAAAAAAGGATCTAAGTTGACTAGTGGGGTCAATTAGGTCTTAGAAGAAATAATTAATAGATTGGGATAGATTTTAATATGTTTTTAATAATAAAATGTCATGGTTTGTAAGTTAGACATTAAATTTTTTGATTTCTAACAACTAGGAGCAAAATGGAGGGAATTAAGATTTAGGTAGTTTTAGCCTTAACTATATCTTCCAGCTAGTCCAGGAAGCCCTAGATTCAGGGGTTGTTTGAAGTCACATTTGGTGGTTTCATACTTGTCAGGCTCTAAGGACCAAATTGATTGGATTTTCCTTATTTTGGAGTCATTTCTTGGGAATTTTTAAAGTCTTGGTGCTTGGGAGTAAGTACAAATTACAATTCCTTTGTAAATGCACACAATTAGCCCTCTTGAAAGAAAACAATAGTCGGTCTTTGGGATTGTTTGTCGAAAGTAATAATATGAAGGTTTTGGATATGTTTTGTGCAAGGATAATGGGTATTTAGAAACCTATTTTGTTCTGGAAGTTGTTCAGAGAAGTTGTAAGTAAATGGATAATTAGGTCAATGTTGGGATACAAGGAGCCTAGGCCTAATAGGTATATTTGAATGTGAGAGTGTTGGGTGGGGTCGCTAACCAAATAACCTTTTGGATTCTTTTTTAATTGAACTAATCCTGTATTGGGAACCTTTTATTTCCCTTATAAATCAATCTTCCCTTTGTAACCTTTATCAAATCACTAACCACCCTACCACTCTACATCAATAATATATATGTATATATCTATACATATATATATGTTAGGAATAACAATCCACAAGACAACTGAGAGGGGGGATGAATTAGTTGTAATCTATATTATTAAACTTTATAATTTATAAACCAAATCTGCAAGTGTAAATGATAACACAGTAATAGACAACACCATAACACAATATTTGTTGTTGATGAAACCATGTTAAAGGTAAAACCCAGTGGGAATTAACACCCACAAATAAAGTACTGAGAGCATAGTATCCCTATTAAAAGCTATTAGCCCTGTTAGGAGCATGTTAGAACATTTTAGTACACAGTCCTTGTTAGGAGACGACCTTGTTAGGAGTCAAACAAAATAGTAGGCTTGCTGCCAACGCACACTGGCCAAAGAAGGTTAAAGCCACCCTCAAGGATTTACAATCTGAATCAAGTGTATAAAGAAAATACACAATCCAATGAACTTTATGATAGCAACTGTCTTTTCTTGGTTAGTTCTAATGATGTATCAACTCTACTTTGTATCCAGTAGTCAACAAGCTTCACAACTTCCATAGTTTTCTCTCTTTTCTCTATCATGCTTCTTCTCAAGAATTTATCTTTCATATATTCCCTCTTACAATAATTCATTAGGTTGGCCAATTAAGCTTTCCTAATACATAATAAACCAGGTCGGCCAATTAAGGATTTCCATCATACAAATAATTGCATAGCCCCTTGCTAAGATACACATGGTATCTAAAACAAGTATACAACATTTATAATTCATTACATATACTTTCAGATCTGCAATTCATGCTCACAATTAATTTCACACGCTACATGTCTGAAGTCAGACAGGAAATAGGTCTTCTCTAGAATACACGCCACATATGATGTCATCAGTAACCAATCAAGAATCGAACTCAACCCATTACTCTATCACATGTCAGTTGTCCACTAGTAAGCTCATAAATTTTGAAATATCTTTGCTAGAAAGATATACCCGAAACACAGAGACCTGCTTTGTCCAGAATCATAGTTACAGTCCAGAAAACTAGTCTTCACTAAATCAACTATAAAATTCACAGTTGGTATTATAAAGTCAAGCGACCTTAGGGATAAGATTAGCACACATCCTTCTACATAAGTCCAACTTTGATCATTCTAAATCATCCATACAGTGTCCGTACACTCCATCCAGTTAAGTAACTAGTCTGTCTTCTTCATAGAAATATATGTTGACATCAGTGACAAAACATGAATATCAACAACATGATCAGTAACCAAAATTGATATCGTCCAACAATCTCCCCATTTTCCATTGATGGAAACATATGGTAAAATCCATATGTATCAACCCAAAATTACTCTCTCTCAATACAATCTTCTCAATATCCTCAACACAAATCTCCCCAAAATAGTAGGGATTTTCACATAGATTTCTTCCCCCTTTGGCAACAATAGAAAAGGGTTCCATACTTCATTTGTAGTCTTCTGTAGCTTTTTAAAATCTCCATGTCCAATCAGCTAGGTGCAAGATCACCCAAATGTACTCCATAGTATTCTCCTGCGATCACTCCCCCTAAGGAGTAGATCCATACATCAAGTCCAGAGAATGATATATCTCTGAGATCCACTAGACTGATGCACATCTGCATCATTTAGTTTTCATTGGGAGGGGCCATCATGCCAAGCATGCCTCTGAGATATTCAAAAGCATCTTTTGGAAAAGGTTTAGTAAATATATCTGCTATCTGTTCCTTTGTGCTAATATACTCTAGTTTAATCTCTCTATCTTCTCCCTTCTCCCTTAAGAAATGATACTTGATGGAAATATGTTTAGTCTTTGAATGCATTACATGATTCTTTGACATATTCACTATGCTGGTGTTACCACAATGGATAACCACTAGTTCTTTGAAAATTATTCTGATGTCCTTCAGCATTTGTATCATCCAAACAACTTTTGTATAGTTTATTGCAACAACAACAACATATTCTAACTCAGCAGTAGATTGAGCAATACAGTTCTGCTTCTTGCTCAACCAGGAAACTAACCTTTTTCTAAGGAAAAATGCTCCACCACTTGTTCTCTTCATGTCATCTACATTAACTGCCCAATCAGCATCAGTAAAAGCCTACGTTGTAAAATCATCAGATTTGTCATACCATAATCCATACTCTACTGTTCCTTTCAAATATCTGAAAATTCTTTTCACAACAAAAAAATGTGTCTCTTTAGGATCTGCCTGATATCTAGCCATAATTCCAACTGCATTGGTAATATCTAGTCTAGTGTGTGTCAATTATTGTAGACCTCCAATCATTTATCTATACTTAGTCTTCCCAACACTTTGAGTCTCATCATCTTTAGTTAGTTTATTCCCTGTCACCATGGGTGTTCCAACAGGTTTACAATCTTCCATTCCAAATTTCTTCAACATTTCCTTAACATACTTGGTTTGAGATATAAATATGTCATTCTTAATCTGATTAATTTGCAAACCAATAAAAAATTTCATCTCACCAATCATTGACATTTAAAACTCATTCTCCATTTCTTTAGCAAATTTATTACTCATTTTATCATTTCCTCCAAAAATGATATCATCAACATATCATTAAGATTCCATCTTCATCAGTTCTTAAATACAAATTACTATCTGTAATACCTTTTCTAAAACCAAGACGAAGTAGATATTTATCTAGTCTTGCATACCATGCCCTCAGTTCTTGTTTTAGTCCATACAGTGCCTTCTTCAGTCTGCAAACCATGTTTTCATCATCTATAAAAAGAAAATCATCAGGTTGCTCAATGTACACTTCTTCTTCTAGATCACCATTCCAGAATGCTGATTTCACATCCATCTGATACACTTTGAATTATTTATGTGCAGCATAAGCAAGTAATAGTGTCACAGCTTCCAATCTAGAAACAGGTACAAATGTTTCTTCATAGTCTATCCCTTCTTGTTGTGACTAGCCTTTACATACCAGTCTAGCCTTTTTTCTTACCACTGTTCCTTCCTCATCCATTTTTTTTTTGAAAAAACCACTTAGTGCCAATCAAATTATTGTTCTTAGGTCTTGGAACCAATTCCCAAGTATCATTATTCTTTATATGTTCTATTTCTTCTTCCATGGCTTTAGTCCAAGATTCATCTTTACATGCTTCATCAGTAATCTTTGGTTCAACTTGAGAAATCAAAGAGATCTCATCTCTGACTTTATATCTAGTCATCATGCCTTTGCTTGCATCACCAATAATTTGGTCTTCAGGGTAGTTTTTCTTTACATACCTTGGTGTCTTTAATGTCTTAGTAGCTTGTGCCTATTCTTCTTCTTCAATTTCATTTTCGATCATCAGGGGTCCTTCAGGTTCAACAACAACTTCTCTTGATTCTATTATCTGACCACAATCATACATTCATTACTGGATTTGAAATTTCTCATCTATCCTCACATTGGCGCTTTCAATTAGTTTCCTCAATCTCAGATTGAAACATTTATATGCTTTACTCTTAGAATAATATCCAAGAAAGATTCCTTCATCACTTCTAGCATGAAACTTTCCTATTTCATCATCTCTTTTGATATAAAATTTACTACCAAATATTCTGAAATATTTCACAGTAGGTGCATGATCAAACCATAATTCATAAGGAGTTTTATTTGTACCTTCTCTGTTCTGAATTCTGTTTAATGTGTACATAGCAGTGCAAACTGTTTCTCTCCAATGAACATGTGATACATTTCCTTCCAACAACATAGTCCTTGTGGCATCTAATATGGTTTTGTTTCTTTGCTCTGCTATCCTATTCTGTTATGGAGTTCTAGGAGCTAAAGTTTGCCTGTGTAGTCTCTCCTCCTCTCCTCCTTTGTTTGACCTCAAACATTTCATCTTTAAACCATATTCATTCTCAACTTTAGCTTTGAACAACTTGAACTTTTCAAATGCTTCAGATTTCTCTCTCAAATATGTAACCCACATCATTCTAGAAAAGTCATCAACAAAAAGTATAAAATACCTTTCACCGTAGTATAATCTTATTCTTGTAGGACCAAATAGATTTGTATATACCAGATCCAACTTGCCTTTTATTGAATAAGCTTTGCTTTTGAAAGTTCTTTGAGTCTATTTCCCCATAATACATTCTCTACACATAGTGTTAGATGGCTTTACAATTTTAGGTAGATCTCTAACTGCCTTTTTCATACTTTCCTTCACAATGTTATCAAAATTAACATGACAAAATATTTTGTGCCATAACCAGTTGTCATCAAATTTTGCAAAAAAACAAGAAGCTTCAGATGTGTTCAATTCAAATACATTACCTGTGGATTTAGTACCAGATGCTATCAAGTCTCCTATCTTTCTCTTGATAGTACACTTTCCATTTATGAAGTTCAGTTGATAACCCTTGTCCACTAGTTGTCCAACACTCAACAAATTGTGCTTAAGTCCATCAACAAGTAATACATTGTCAGTGTTAGTCTTTCCATCCAAGGAAATAGATCCAATTCCAATAATAAGTTTAGGAGTATTGTAACCAAATCTAACAACACCAACATCAGGTCTTTTCAAACTCACAAACTTATTTTTATCTCTAGTCATATGATGTGAACAACCACTATCTATGACCCATTCAGATTTATTTTCAACTCGAGATACTAATGTTTTTTCTTCATGCAGAGGTTCATCATATTTAATAGCAATAAATCCAATTTCATCATAATCACCATTCTCATCATCAGATATACCTTCACTAGCATTGTAACATTCCTTATCCTTTGAGAGCTTAGATTTGAAAAACTTAGGTTTGTGCTTTGGAATTCTTGTAGGACATCTAGGTGCAAAATGACCAATCTTGTTACATGAAAAACATTTCAAAGGTAATTTTCCCTCAAACTTAGCCTTACCTCTCTTTTCTCTTCTGGCAATCAATGCATCAATTTCGTCTAGATTTCTTTCTTCTTCCTATATTTTTTCCCATTCATTAACATAGGCTCCAAGTTCTTCTTTTAGATCATTATTGCTTGAGCTTGCATTTCTAGGTAAGATTCTTTTGCTTTTGTTCACGGTTTCTTTCAATGCTGACTCAACCTTAGGTAGAGTGTCTCCCAATTTGGCAGCTTCAAATGTAGTTAGCTTTCCAATCAACGTCTGTCTGGTGAAGTTTGGTGTCAAAGGTATGATCTCCTTTATGGAATGAACCTTGGTTCTATATGCAGGTGTCAAAGATCTGAGTATCTTTTCAATAACTTCTTCCTCACTGTAAGTTCCTCTAGAGTTCCTAATACCAGTAACTACCTCAGTAATTCTTTGTGCATATGCTCTATTGTTTTCATCTTTTCTCATCTTTAGTGAATCCATATTTGCCTTCCATTTCTGTAACTTTGCTTGCTTTGTAAATTTGTCTCCAATATATAGTGCTTCCCGTCTTGACTAAATTTTATGTGCAGAGTCCAAGTCCTTTACTTCAGTAAATTCTCCTTCTAATAATGCACTGATTAAGGATTCCCTTACAACCATATTGCATGAGAATAAATTATTTTGATCTTCACTGGCTTTCTCTAATTAATCCTCAGTTGCTATCTTTTCCTTCTTCTTTATTATCATCTAGTAGTCAATTCCCAAACATAGAAAATGTGTTCTCATCTTGTTCTGCCAACTGTCAAAGTTTTCAGTGTTAAACTTTGGACTATCATTCCTATAGTAATTCATCTTCAAGATCACCTCAAGCTATTAAACTTTCTCTCTGAGGACCAATAGCTCTGATACCAATTGTTAGGAATAAAATTCTACAAGACAACTAAGAGGGGGGGTGAATCAGTTGTAATCTAGATTATTAAACTTTATACTTTATAAAGTAATAGACAACACCATAACACAATATTTGTTGTCAAGGAAACCCTATTAAAGGTAAAACCCCGGTGGGAATTAACACCCACAAATAAAGTACTGAGAGTATAGTATCCCTTTTAAAAGATATTAGCCCTGCTAGGAGCTTTTTACAACATTTTAGTACACAATCCCTGTTAGGAGACATACCCTATTATGAGTCAAAGAAAATAGTAGGCTCACTACCAAGGCACACTGCCCAAAGAAGGTTCAAGCCACCCTCAAGGATTTACAATCTGAATCAAGTGTATAAAGAAAATACACAATCCAGTGAACTATCTGATAGAAACTGTCTTTGCTTGGTCAGTTCCAATGATGTATCAACTCTGCTTTGTATCCAATAGTCAACAAGCTTCGCAGCTTCCATAGTTTTGTCTCTTTTCTCTGTCACACTTCTTCTCAAGAATTTATCTTTCATATATGCCCTATTACAATAATTCATTAGCTCGGCCAGTTAAGCTTTCGTCATACATAATTAAGTAGGTCGGCCAATTAAGGTTTTCCATCATACAAATAATTACATATCCCCTTGCTAAGATACACACGGTATCTAAAACAAGTATACAATATTTATAATTCATTACATATACTTTCAAATCCACAATTCATGCTCACAATTAATTTCACACGCTACATGTCTGAAGTCGGCCAGGAAATAGGTCTTCTCACGAATACATGCCACAACTAACTTCATCAGTAACCAATCAACAATCGAACTCAACCCATTACTCTATCATATGTCAGTTGTCCATCAATAATCTAGCAAGTTCTGAAATATCTTTGCCAGAAAGATATACCCGAAACACAGAGACCTGCTTTGTCCAGAATCACAATTACAGTTTAGAAAACCAGTTTTCACTAAATCAACTATAACATTTACAGTAGGTAATATAAAGTCATGCGGCCTTAGGGATAAGGTCAGCACACATCCTTTTGCATAAGTCAGAATTTGATCATTCTGAATCATCCGTACACTATTTGTACACTCCATCCAATTAAGTAGCTAGTATCTCTTCTTCATAAAAATATATGTTGACATCATTGACAAAACATGAATATCAAGAGCATGATCAGTAACCAAAACTGATATCATCCAACAATATATATATATATATATATATATATA
>MU228416.1:161125-195811 GCA_018584345.1 Thuja plicata | reverse complement strand
TGTTTCCAGTCATCTGAAGAGTGGTATCTTGTTGATATAATCAGAGATATAATGACATAACAGTGAAGACCCAATCCACCATTTGAGGTTTACTTGAAACATAGTGAACTATCTAGGTAATACCTGCTTGAGTATGTGGAGCTCAAAAATGAAGAAGTATATTATCCAATCCTTAGCAATTAGCCTTTCTCTTGTCAAAAGGGAGTTTTCATTCAAGTATAATCAGTATACTGTCATTTTAAGGTTGTGATACAAGAAAAAGTGCTAACAGGGGATATAAATAAGGATTGTTCTCATGTATGTTGCTTGGTCAATTTTTGGGGTCTTCTAGGGAATTATCCAACTAAGCCTTCATTCTTACACATTTATTGGAGCATAAACCCTTAATTTTGTCTCTAGGAAAATTGATTGGAAAGAAACATCATGATTTTTTAACATACAAAAGTTTTTTTTCATCAATAATGGATAAAAGTTTTTAGTGTTCTTAAGGAGACCTTATCAACAAAATGTGGTATGTCTACCCTTGTGGATATAAGTGATTTGTGTATAATTATAGGTTGGGTTTGGTTGGTTATGGCATGAGATGCCCCCTTTTAAGGGTGAGTCATTAGGCTAAGAATAGGGGTTGTTAAGATGGTTGGTGGTCGCCCCCTCATAATGCATTGAAAATTAATACTGGTGGGTCCTCTTGATGTATTCTTGGGCATGCTAAGATTGGTGGAGGTGGTAGAGATAATTTAAGGGGCTCATTTATTCATAATTTAGTGTAAAAAAATAGAATAATAACAACTTTATGGAGGCTCTAACTCTCATTCGTGTTTTGGATAGCATTTGTGCCCTTGGTTGGAGAAAGATAATCTTTGAATCTAATTTACAAATAGTTGTTGATATGCTTAATAAAGGATAGGTGGAGTGCATGAACTAGCCACTGGCATTTTATGTCAATTAGATTGCTAGACTTTGTAGATTTCTAATTCTGTTACATTGTTCCACATTCATTGGGAATGGAATGTTAACAGATTGTTTGGAAGAATGGTCTTTTGAGTAGATGGGATGTAGAATTTCAATGACTAGGGACATTTTTCCACAAAGGATTTGAGGATGTTGGAAGAGTTAGTTATGGAGGAAATGAGAGATTACTTCAAGTTTTTAGAGAATCTTGATTGATTAATTTTACTCTTTCTTATTTTGTAGCTTATTGATGGCTTACTAGCTCTTGCTGCTTTGTATTAATATTTTTTTATTAATAATTTTTTACTCCTCTTTTTCAAAAGAAACAAACATTAGAAGCATGAGTAAAATGAACTTAAAGAAAATACTACTCAATTAGAAGTTTCAAATGTTGAAAACAAATAAATTATTATAATAATCAATAATCAATTATTTAATACAACTTTATTTAATACAAAATGAAAATTATATACAATAATTTTTGAATTTTTGTTTACTAAAATTTATATCCGCTCTTACTACAAAAATAGTTAATATCATTAATATCTGATTATTGAAAAATACTAACAATCTTCTACCAAAATTTAGATGTAATAAATGGTAATTAAAATATATTATACAAGAAAAATATATAATAGTGTAATCTTTCTTAATTTTCAAAATGGAAATGACATTTAATTTATAAAATTATTTTTTATTGATTAATGTGAATATCTCTACTCATCCAACATTTCAATTCAATTTCAATTTTTAGTTGTTCTTGCAATTGTAATTTAACATAATTTAATATTATTTTGTATTGGGAGAATAAATGTTTTGTGTACTAGATGTAAAATCATTTCCTATATTTAGTATTGGAATTTTAAGGATGTGTTTTGGTTAGATTGATTAGAAATCACATTAAGATTTCAAATGACGAGGTTTAAAAGACCATCTTATTAGGGTCTTGTAAATAGTGTCCCCATTAGTGTGGATCGCTCTCTACCAGAAATACTAGGAACTAAAGACCTATCTCATTTATATAGTGTTCACTATTTATGTCCTATTAGAAACTAGAAAACCATCTTGTTTTTATACAATTCAATCTTTTTACCCTATTAGAAACTAGAAACTCATCTCATTTTTATACACTTCATTTTTTACATCCCACTAGAAAATACAATTCAATTTTTACATCCCGCTAGAAAATAGAGTTATGTATCTCATTTTTATACAAGTCAATAACTCTAATAAATTAATAAGAAACTCGAACCCAACTTCATCTTTTATAACATCTAATCTTTAAACTCAAAAAAAGAATTGATCAAAACTGATCATAATTAAAAGATGTAATATACTCTGAGTTTGGTTTTTCACTCACTCCATATCTATATAATATTTACAAAAGAAAATATCAAACATTATTTTAAATCCTCCAAGTAATTGATTAATGAGAACTATTACCCTGTCTCTGTAACTTATAGATGCGTTATGGTAAAACCAACTTAATATTTTATCAATTTTCTTTCAACGTTCAATATTTTAACTTTGAAAAGAACAACAGACAAGAATCCAATACAGAAGCAGCACGAAAAGATGTACTAGTATGACTTTACAGCAGTATAATTTAATGATTTGCCGACATATTTGTTTACTTCTTTTTGTTCAATGGCACTGATGAAGTTTCACATGTTGAGGTCGATAAAGCTTTGCACTGTAATATAAAGTCTTCTATAACTTTTTTAAATCCAGGAAAGTATTGATTATCTGTTATTTGTATACAGGGGTCCCAGAAAATCATTTAAAGATTGTATTGAAGATATCACGCGTCTTTACCTTGGAGAGTGCTGAGAAAGTCCACAAGTCTAAAAACTTTTTAACAGTTCAAAAGCGAAGAGGTCCACTGGTTTGCTTTATTAACAGTGATCTCAATAACATATAGGAAAGGCATACTTCCTCAAGCTTGTACGTACGCAACAAATCCCATAGTTTAGAGAGGGATGGCTCAAAATTGACTCAATGTAAATAAATAGGGGCGAAGTGAATCCTTGACTTTGAATTGTGAAGAATTTTTCAATATCTCAATCTCTAGAGTCTATTTTGACCAGTCAAATGGTTAATGGTAAATTTGTCAATGGGGTGTAGGTAAGTAGTTGGATTAGGTTAAAAATGTATTGAAGGAGCATCTTATTATGATAGAATTTTATTTTTATATAAAATGTGTTTATGTTCATTAAGTATTTATGCATTGTCATTATGATGTATTTATATTATGCATGATATGATAATAAAAAGTCAAAATATGGTTTTCTTTTATATATATTTGAGTTGTTATAGTTAGACACATCACTATCTATGTAATAAAGTTAGTTGATGAATCCTCTAACAAAATGAATGTGTGAATTCTTAAAACTTGTTGGCACAATAAAACTTAAAGTTATGCATTGAAATACTTGAACCATGACTTACTTGTATTGTACATAGTTTTAAAATATTGTAAATAGATAAATGTTTTTACAAGTTTTAAAATATTGTAAATAGATACACACTTTAAATGTTTTAAAAACATTCTAAGTAGTATATTACAAGCGTATTATTTGTTTGTAAAAAAAGTGTATTTTAAAAATAATACATAGCTTAAACATATTTAAAGTAGGTATATACATTAAACATATTTTGAGTAGTTCATTAACAACACAAATTATGTCTTATTTGAATTACATGTATTAAAAATATTCTAGGTATATACACCTTTAAAACAATTTTAAAATGTGAATATACCTAAAAAAGTATTCTATGTATTTCTCTAATTTATGAATAGGTTTGGATATATATTAAAAAATACTACAAAATAATTATAATTATTTATATATATGGTGAGATAAATGACTACATGTATATTTGACGAACAAATGCTAATTTTGCATGGATAGTTGTTTTTGCCTCTTAGCATTTTTTTGAAAGGGAATTGAAAACACAGAGTGCTTGAAGATGTGGTAAGAATGCATACAAATAGAATTGGAGTTTGCATGCATAGTTTATAAGAATATTGTATAGTATGTAATGGATAATAATGATTGTGTATATAAATATTTTCTTTATTTATTCCTAATATTGAACAAAGAAATTAAATTAATTTATAAGAATGAAGTTATCAAATTAGTTGAATAAAATAGAAGTCTAGCTCCAATCGCAATGATGAGAAAAACCTACAAGAGATTAAAGAAATAAAAAATCATTTTATTTACTTTTTATATGTCCTCTCTTCCTATCTTTTGTAAGAGGGAAATAGAAATAAAAAATTATGTAAGATTTTAAATAATATTTCACTTCAATCTAGGTACCCTTGTAAAGTGTTCACCTTGAAATTACTTTTTTTGTGTGTGATACACAACTAATGTTGCAAGAGAATATATCTATTTTTTAAATAAGAAAATTTCACATCGATAGATACACAACCTTCTAACCAAAATGATGGTCACTAGAGACAAGGAAGGCATTAGAATACAATATTACAAAGAGGCTCACCAACCCATACCAGAACAATCTTAATTTCCTCCATAGGCACCAACCCTAGTGCTCGACAAGCCATTTGTATTCTTTGGTCTAGAATGTGGCCTAAAAATGACATTTGTCTCTTATTTCTCCTAAGAATAATTGGGGTTTCCATCAAAAAAATGAAATTCACACCCAACACTAGCAACCTATAAATATAAATTTCATGGCATTTGACATGTGGTACCAACTTAAAAATGATGTGAGAAGAGATATTAGAGAGTAAATACTGAGTTTAATTATAAGAAATAACTATCTATATTCACAAAAAATTACCCTAGTCCAAAAGATAAAATTGCCCAAATCCCCATTTGTAACATGAATAAATGTCAAGGCCATAGCTAATCCTGCTCTGCACAAGGGCCTTCTGTTATTAATCTATGATTACTTCAAGGCCCAAACCCTAGGAAAGGAGGTGGTTAAGAAAGATGGGGTGGAGGCCTCTGGTTTAGATTACATCCCCTTAGAGATGTAAGACAGTGATGGTCTTCATTCTGACGATGAAGATGATTATGAAATGAAAAAGAATACTCTAGGTTTGTCCTCTAAAAAGTGAAGAGTGAGTCTGAAAAGCACCAAAAAAGAGAGACTGGTTACCCATAAAACACAAAGCACCATGATTATCTCTTCTGAGGAGTACATTGAAGAGGTTATCGATACGGCGGATGAGGAGGGCATTACCAATGGCAAAGGCACACAGAGAAAACAATCTACCATGGGTAAAAAGAATAAGGACAGGAAGTGGGATTTGAGAGAGGACCATAAAGCCCCTAAGGACAAAACCTGTAGTGTTTCCCTTGTTTTGGGTCACAATATGAAGTGGAAGCTCTAGGACGACTACCAAGACACTAATCAGACTCCCCACTCCCCTCATCTCTCTCAACCTCATGATACGAAGAAGGATGACATGTAGGATAATGAATTATGTTGTTACATGGCTGAACAGGGGAAGATTATTGGGTGGCGTGATTTCAATGTGAAAATGGCAAAGATGGGGATTACAAGAGAAATCATAAACCCTAAGGTTATTGAAAGGGAGGGAGGCCAAATCAAGTTGGATGAGCTCATCGACTCTTCTTTAGTGGTGCTTAGTGATAATGCCAGGGAGTTTGAAATGGACCTTCTTAATAACTCCCATAACAACATGGTTGAGGTAGACAATATGGAGCTGGAGACAAATCAGAACGTTGAACAGGGTCCCGGTCAGCATACTAGAGCTAGAACCAAGAATATTAAGGACAAGGACAAGGCGCTGGATTTCCAAAAGATTAAGGAGTCGATGGCCAACATGGAAATGATCAAAGCCAAGGCGGGTACTCTAATGGTGGACTTGTCATGAGGGTCCTTGGTTTTTTCTGCTGACCCTATTTTTTCTTCTTTTGTAGATGCTTTTGTTTTTTCTCTAGCCTTTTCCTAGTCTACTCTGTCTTTTCTATTTTGCTTCATTTTTTACTAGGCTTCATGATACTTCTTTCTTGTTTCGGGTTTCAGGAACCCTGTAAAACTTGTTTTACTTAATCAAAAAACATGAATAAATGTCAAAGCCATAGGTGACATGAGACTCCTCCCAATCTCTGAGGAGTCAATAATGGCATCCCCCTACGAAGCCCAGTTTAAATGGAATAATTATAATGCTAGTACTATTTCTAAAAAACCTAATACAAACCTTCTCTCATCAATAAGCTATCCATTATGAGCCAAGTGTGCCAAGCTCAACATCATTTTCTATCAGGTTCTCTAATGCATTAGCCTCCATATTAACCTCTCGATAGATATGCTTGATTAAAAAATTATTCAAGGAACTTAAGGAGTGTACTCACCCTGCCCAAAAAGCCTCCCATTTTTCAATTGGGTGTAGCCTCAGTTTTCATCATAGTAATCACTATTTTTGAGTCACCTCCAATTCCTAACATGATAATATCAAAATCTTTACTTAAGATAATCCCTTGTTTCAATGTTTAAAAAAATACCATAACATTGGTGCTCACTTCCAATGGAATGACCAAATGGCCCACAATCAAGACATAAAAAAGCTAGATGATACAATGAGCTCTAGGATACCTTGAGTTACCCTAAGACACATCATTAAAGTTTATTTTAAACCACTCCCATTAAAAGGGCCATATCTAAATAGCTTGAGCACAAAAGGAATCAATCACTTTGCATCCATCCCAAACAAAAATGGATGGAGACTTAGCCTTGTCCACATAAAACTTATTTTACCATCCCATTCAATGAATGTCACATACTCCTTTAGGTGTGGGATTGCTCTATCATTTATTTTTTCTACTGGAGGTGATTCTAATTTCTTAAGAAAGGGTGAAAGAGACATCTCCTTGTCTTAGTTGATCTACCAATTTTGTTATTCTAAATTTCCCATACCACTAATAAAGGACTCACAATCTAAAGATAACCATAAATAGCTCTCATATGTAGTATTTGTCACCCCTTGAATAGGCTAACAATATCATTAGGTAGTGTCAATACTAAACCTAATTTAACACACAACCTCTTCCAACATTCTTGCAAGAAGGATTAACCCAATAAGAAATGGTCAACTTATTGTTTAAGTTTCTAACATAAAACAAATCTTGAAGGGATTCAAACTCCATCCTTGTAATCTTTCTTATTTAACTATCTTACCTTGTAAAGAAACCCATGAAAAAATGTACCATCTTGTGGAATACAAAATTTACTCCAACGCAAATGAGTCAAAATCTTATTTTTGGTCATCAAGCTTGAACTAGAAAACACCCTATAACCATCTTTGACATTGTATTGTCGAGTGCTAGACCTAACCCAAGTTGTCTTATCAATATGTCATTGAAACACATGATCATGTTGGATAGAATCACCTTGATCATGTTCACCTTAGCTGTAAATATAAAATTGAAGATGAAGCCTTACCACCACTAGCCTAAGGAATATGCCTCATTGATGATCTCTAAATACTCTTTTAAAAAACAAACCCATATTTGTTTTTAATAAGATTAGGTAAGCTTGGTCGATGCAATGTTATGTAACCTTGGGTAATCCCCCCAAGAGTCCTCACAAAACAAGGCAAAGACAACATAAAAATATCCCATGTGATAGATGATCTAATATCATAGCTCTACATATAAGCTAAAAGTTTGAAACCCTAGATCACTAAAGGATGTTAGAAATCCTGAAAATGTTGGAATGGCACGTCCAACCAAATATTTAACTTAGAAGATTTTGACTCATGTTAAGTGAGGCTCATTATAGACTATAAATGCTAACTTAGCTCCTAAATCTTTGTTTTCCCAAAACTGATTTCTCAATCCTACCCCTTCAAATTCCTTTGGTGTATAAAACTTTCTAACAAGAGATTAGAGTGATCTTTTATCTACTATGTCTTGCGAAAAAATTCCTCATTCTTTGGACAAGCATATGGTTGAAACCTGTGGATAGGGACATTTGTGACAAAAAATAAAAATGGGGATAGCAAAGATCACTGTTTTGTGCATAATGATTCTACTTGCCCATGGCAGCCACCTGCCCTTCCATGAGTTCATCCTTTTGTCCAGTTTGTCACCAAAAGGGCCCCATAGTTTGGTTGACCTCAAACCTTATGCTACCTTCAAATCATTTTAGAACTACAAAATCTTCATTTTAAAATTTTTATCCCACATTGATTAGATCAGTTAATCTGGAAAAAAAATATTGAATATATCAAGATTTCTATATTAATAAATGATCCTTAAAAAAATCTCCCAACACAACAATTGATTACCTATAAGTATTGAATATTATCATTACAATCTACACCTCATTTAATCCATATCCATTACACATAATGATATTGGTATTTGTAATCTAATCTCTATCATCCTACCTACACATTAAAAATTTTTAAATAGTCACCCAAGTTTGAAAACAAAAAGAATACCATTGACTTTGAATTGCATGATGCCAAAGAACGCCCGTATAAATAGGATAATAATGAATCTTATCAGCTAACGCCATGATTTTGGAAGAATGTTGGGTAAACTTCTTGGAAGGGGCACACGTAGTGGCAAAATTTGATAATGCAAGTGATTAGAGACAAAACTGAGAAAGGAAAGAAAAGAAATATATACATATTCTACCAACTTTGGTGTAGGGAGGTGACGTTAGGATTGACGACTCCCTTATGACTTTTTGAGAAAATTTGTAATTGATGTCCCATAGTCTCCCTCTCTCAACAATCCCTGCACGAAAAAAATGGTATCAATCTTTCAATGTCTATAGTGGCGTAGAATTATTAGTTTAAGTGGGGACAAGGCACGAGAATATTGGTTATAACAAAAGTATTTTCTATAGTAGAGAAGGGAGAAAAAAGCTTAATAGCATGGAGCCATTTCTTGCTAGAGAAGTCGTCTGGTTAGGGTTATGGTGTAGTGGATGGAGTGCTTATTAGGGAGTTGACCTATGTTTACCTTTTTTTAATTGCTATATCGTGTTTTATGTTGATAATTGATGGCGGCTACGCTATAATTGATGTGATACTGGATGTTTCAAATATATATATTTTAATGAGGCTACGTGAATAACAGTACATTCCTTCGTTAAATTAAGTGATGGAGTACGCAGTAGGAGATGTCAAGTCAAAGCCAGTGACGACCGTGGTTAACTTATACTCCACTTCTAAACCCTGTTACATTATTTTAAAATGATGGATTATCACCATGGCATAGATTCCTTAACGAGAAGGACAAGGAGAAACACCCATTGGGATTTCAGTGGCTTGATTGCAATCTTTTTTAAAACTAGGCTAAGGAAATTTTAACATTTGGACCCACTCTCCACCATTGTTTGTTTCGTCGTTCTATATATGTTTTTAAGGGGTGTTTGATTCCATGGGCAGGAGGGATTTTTAATGAGGTTTCAGTGCTTGGGTAGTGTACAATTTGGATTTGGGTAGTGTACCATTAGGATTTGTTGGATTGGACCACTTTCCCAATTGGTATGGGGGTTTGGGGAAGGCATTAGTCGTACACAAGTGTAAGGTCAGTCGACAAAAGTATTAATAGAGCCCATAAAGTACGAGAGGACATCAAAAGGAAGATAGATGATGTCCCTGGTACAAGGAAAAATAAAAAGTTGTGCTAGTGGCAGGCATTTATAACCTAGGATAAGCCATCCATTACATCCATCAGGGCTCTGCAATTGTCATTCATCTGCAAGAGAAGGAATCCCTCCTGATTGATCCATCAGTTGGGATCTCTGCAGCGGACAGGAATAAGCAGAGTGGGAATCATGGGCAGAGCACCATGCTGTGACAAAGCCAATGTGAAAAAAGGGCCATGGTCTCCTGAAGAGGACTCCAAGCTCAAGGCCTACATCGAGAAGCATGGAACTGGAGGCAATTGGATTGCCCTACCTCAGAAAGTCGGTATGTAATCACCCTTCATGTTTTTGTTTATATCTCAGATGGTGCAGTTGTAAGAAACCAAATTAGTCAGTCTGTTGTTTCTTCTTCTTTCCAAGGTTTGCTTCCTAGAATTCGGCATTCTACAGGCATCACAAGTTTAGGTTATCCTTATCATCATTATGTTCATGTTATGCATGCTGTAAATTGTAAAATTGTCATCTGTTTATCTATCTTTTAGCTATTTAAGGAAGACGTAATAAATTATCTATTATGTAAGAGTAATTTAAGAATTTGTTAAAGTATTTTGAGATTATGTAAGATTTATTTAAGGGTTTGTTGTAGTAGTTAGGGTTTCCCAATCATCCGGTTTGTCTGTTTTCTTGTGTTCAAGGACGATGGGATAAAGTTATCTGTCGTATGATTTTCTTCTAGTGGTTAGGGTTTGCAGGCGTTGTGTATTAGATCTAGGTTTTCATTTCATGTCCGGTAAGATTGAACTTTGCAATTGTATTATGTACTTTCATGGAAATTGTATCAGTGTTTATTGCACCATTTGGATTGGTTGTGATCTATTATTGGCAGTGGTTTTTCGCATTAGGGTTCTGAGGTTGTACGATAGATGGAAATGGAACATTGAATCTACACTTTGAGGGTGTTCGTAGTGTTTTCTCTTCTCTGGATTTTATTAGAAATAGTAACTATATCAGATATCTCTATCATTTTCTTGGTTGAAATATGGGTATTTTAGCAGCCTTTTTGTTGTACTGATTGATATTCCTTGACCCAGGCTTGAAAAGGTGTGGAAAGAGTTGCAGACTTAGATGGTTGAATTACTTGAGACCAAATATCAAGCATGGAGGATTCTCAGAAGAAGAAGACAACATCATTTGTGGCCTGTATATCAGTATTGGAAGCAGGTATGAATCATAAATCACAAAACCCATAACAGAAAAGAAAAAAAAGACCTATGTTGATTCACCCATATATATGGCTTAGCAGATATATTGTAAGATCTGAGATTTGTCATCATAAGATCTAACACTTGTATTTGGTGCAGATGGTCTATCATTGCAGCCCAGTTGCCAGGGAGAACTGATAATGATATTAAAAACTACTGGAACACAAGACTGAAGAAGAAACTGCTTGGAAAACGCAAGGATCAACACACCCGTCGCCTTGCTGCTGCTGCAGCAATGGCTGCAGCGAAACATGCTGAAATGAATGACCTGAAAAGGTATGTCCCTTTAGAAGCCAACAATTGCACAAACGTATATGCAACACAGCCTGCAGTAGTAGAGCAGCAAATGGACATAAATGTGAGAGGCTCTTATGCAAATTTTAGTCATGGGATATCTCCCCAGTTGTTTGAACAAATCACCTGCGCTGAAGCACCGACCATTGCTGATACCAATCCAAGCATTCAATCAAGCAGATTTCAGCTAAATCTTCAACAAGCCTTTGATCATCAAATGCTAATGCCAGATAACAATACTTCTTTTAGGAAGCTCATAGAGAGGCTTGAGGCTACTATTATTGATCGATCAAACAACATGAATTTCATGAGCACCTCTCAAATGCACTCATCCAACTGCATGACGAGCAATAATAATAATAATACCCGCTCTCTGCAAATACCACATTCTACAGAGTATGAGACAGCCTACCCTCCATTAGATTATGCAAGATGCATTGAAAATGAAGTAAAATTAGAAAGCCCATCACTAGTAGCTCCACCTGCATTGCCTCATAATGACACTTCACCGGTGTTTTCTGCATCCTCTATCAGTTCTGGTTCTCCTGAAGTAAACTATCAATCAGCATGGACGAATGCTCTCAATGTTGAGAATAACAACATCATGAACATGGAGGCATATGAATTCTCAATGGAAATGAATGATCTTCTCTACTGCACGTACAACAATAGTAACTCACTATTCCCACATCAGAAACAAGAATACAATAATGGGTATGGGCCATCTCTTGGCAATGGCACAATGAATACTTCTGCATGGAGCACTGATATGAAGTCGGCTTCAACGAGCATTTATCCTTACGCTTTGCCATCCGAAAATGGCCTGCATGAAGGAATTTACCAGGAGGGTGCAATGTTTGAATTATAGCAGGAAGTACCAGTAAAAATAAAAGCTTTCTTTTGGGTGTGCGTATATACTGTAAGTATTTCACGAAATCCTTAGATATTATAAAAATAAAACTGCCTTGGGTTGATGCCAATCGGCTTGTAACAGTACATATTCTCTTTTGATCTCCTGTAGGAGTCTACATTACATTCCTTCCTTCACGTATATATTTGTTTGAGTTCAGACAGCATTGCATATAGTTAGTGATTTATGTATATTTCTCATTATTTGAAATGAGTCAATGATATCATATTTCTATTATTCTTAAATTTGGTTTATGTTGTTTCTTCATTAGATTGTGTGAGTATTTGTATCACTGTTTTGGATTACAATCTATAATCAATCATCAAGATAGTAGAATCTAAGAAAACAAAATTTTATAAATAATTTTTGAAATAGAAATTTAACAAATTTTTAGATTCAATTTTGTATGTAATTCGGGGTCTACTTCGTAATCTATCACTAAGATAATAGAACCTGAAGGAGACAAAATTTACAAATAGTTTATAAAATAGAAATTTAGCAAGGATTTTAATGTATAAATTTATCAAGCATTTAGATTTAAGTGTGTATATTTTTCGTCCAATGTTTCCGACTACACGCATTATCCATCATCAGAAAGAAAAACATGGTAAAAGATACTGAATGTAGGCAGTTCATCCTGAATATTATTAAAAGGACTGCATTTTCTGACAACTAACATGTGAGATTTCTTCAGTATTATAGCCACCTATGTGCTTTTAAAACGTAAAGATTGAGAGGCAGATCTATATCATATTAGAAATACTCTAGTACCTGCACTGTTGGGTTCATTAACGTACTTTTAGGTCTAAAAATATACAAACCTCGAACAGCAGAATGTTTTTCGTGTACTTGGGTATTCACAGGACTGTACAGCGGGCAGAATTAACGAGTTTCCATGAAGGTACAAAATGAACTGCAATGTCTGTAATGAATGTCTGCAATTTAATGCATTGCAGCCTACGCACGCCTTTTTGTCGGTATTGAAGTGATAGACCTGTTTTGATTACTGAATTGAGACTTTTATTCTACCACTAGATTGCTTGCTCAGAATTCAAGGCTTTCAGAAGATATCTTTTCATTTAATCTTACAGACTGCGGCAGTCTTGATAGTTTGTTCGTAGATTTGGTTCCTTACACTTGTAGCTAAGTAATTTGCTAGCATGTACCTTCTCTACTTCTCCCTCTTCAGCTTGGCTAAATATGAATGCTTCTAATCTATGGGTAGTAAACCATTTCTTTATTTAAAGCTTGATTATAAATTCAATTCTTCAGAACGCCACTGGGGAGAGGAACACTGTAAGTAAAGCTTTTATATCTGAAACAGTCTGCACCATATCTAATCAGTCACTATCAAACTAGTACATGTACGGATTTCTATAATAAGTAATGGTAAAGGAAATAAAAGTACAGACGTATTTGGACATCCTTCTTGTAGTTCAGCTTTGTGTTAGATCTTGTAGTTAGGATTCTCCTTTCTTCTTTTCAAAATTTAAGTGAAAGTTTCTTATAATTTTTACATTAGTTTGTTTGACAATCCTTTATTTATAGCTAAAGTTTTAGGGTCACATTATCCAATGTGATACTATATTGACAAGCCTCTTATTTATAGCTAAGGTTTCAGGGTCACATTATCCAATATGACACCATATCAGCATGTTTTTTTTACTGAAGTATTTGAAAAGAGCCAAAATAAAAAAAGAGGCTGCTAGTTGTGCATTAAGTCATATTTTATTAGTGTCTTGATGTAGGATCACATTAAATGTTATTTCTTATATCTAAAGTTTACATTTCATTTAATTATGGATAGTCATCATCAACACTAACAATGTTAAAGTCACAACTATTTCCACATAATTGTTAATAGTATTGGACATTAAATCAATAAATGTTATAACAATTATGCAAATATGTTGACTATTAGGTCCTTCACCTATTTGTATTTCGTTTTGATTAATAAAAAAAAACAAAGAAATTATTGTGGTTTTTCTTTCAATATAATTATAATAGATCTTTATATTGTATACTAATTTTCATAATAGAAAATAACTAAAAATTGTAAGGAAATTAAGACACTCTACAAACAATTTTTTTTTTAAATTAATATTTTCTTTAAATTATTCTAACTTTGTGCACTGGTTAAGGAATGTGATTAATCATCAAGGAAGTTAGTATTTCATTTTTTCATTCTCTTTTCCAAATCTTTTTTTTTTAAATTAATATTTTCTTTGAAAATATTTCAACTTTGTGTGTTGGTGAAGGAAGGTGATTAATCATTAAGGAAGCTAGTATTTTCTTTTTTCATTCTCTTTTCCAATTCTATCAAATCTTTGTGCTGGATGGTGGAGTATGATCTCAAATTTCATGTTAAAAAATGTTACATGGTTAGATCTTGAAAAACTATAAATATTGGTATCATTAATTGGGAAAAAATCATATTGATAAGTTTCTATAATTTTTATACATACCTTTTATATCATTTGTCTTAGACACATGTATATTAACAAGTGCACATGGATCATAGATAGATTAATATGAGTAGTTTTGTCAAGGCATAGAACAAGATCTCTAAGAAACCTCAACACAATTGAATAAGTGTTGTTGTAGAAGGTCACTGTAATAGTTCATCCATCAATGTCTTCCTAAAATTGATGAACAAAGAGTATTTAGAGTCTAGTCCTAAGTCAGTTAGGATCTAGCCCTTTACTAGTTTTCACCCCTTTTTATCTATCACTTTTGTCTTTTTATTGATAGAAATATTATTGATGTATTTTTCCTTATTATAGACAAAAACAGTACCTTTACCTATATGATAAATGCTTATTAATTTTACTTTGTAATATATGATAATATTTTCTCCTTTTTCCCTATTTGTATTTTATTTTGATTAATAAAAAAACAAAGAAATTATTGTGGTTTTAGTTTTAATATAATTATAAAAGGTCTTAAGATTATATAGTAATTTTTATACCAAAAAATAACTAAAATCGTATAGAAATGATGATCCTCTCATCTCTGATTTTTTTTAATTAATATTTTCTTTGAAAATCTTTTAACTTTGAACATTGGTTAAGAAAAAAATTATGTTGTTGATTTTCTATATATTTTAAATCATCTATCTTAGACACATGTATATTAAAAAGTGCACATGTTGAGTACAAGTCTATACCAACAAAAAGTATTATTGGATAGTGTAATGCCCTGCTAGGGAACCCAAGAGAGATTAACCAAAAACATGTTACTAAGTTTGCAGAGCAATTTTTTTTAACGAGTTACAATTGAAAAGGAATAACAATGCTAAAGCAATATAACATAAGGCAATACATGCTCATAAATGAAACTCATAAATTACAAATCCTGAGGGTTCCATGACATAGAATTAAGTAAGTTAACTAATCTACTAAAAGAAATTAAAAAATATAACATCTTCATATAATGCAAATGAATAACAATAACATCATCCCATAAATGAAACCTAGATACAACTGATATCATAATGAACCAACATCCACTACAAAATTTGAAGGGTATGTGGTAAAACCAAGTATGAAGTACAATATAATAATCCAAGAATGTCACAAATGATACAATGATACAAAATACAAGATAAGGAAGATAAGATATAGTCTCCAACAATGAAGAAAAATAAGGTACAACAACATCAAGGATCATCCAAGCATAAAGTCATGAACGTCGGATCTCAATGGTAATATGATTCACTACCACCCGGCCATGTGGAACCAAAGGTCCACACCCACCGTGCTGAGGAGATAACAATAGACCCCACTCAGATAACAGAACCAAATAAGGCAGTGACAACTAAGCAAGGGGATCTTGATAGCTCTCTAACTCAAGGACAACCGACACATGTAGGAAACCTAGACTATGTATAGGAAGGTGTCATCATATATGTCTAACCCTTAAGTCTCATCCTGGTAGTCTCTCTGGAACGCGACACTTAAGTGACCATATATGGTATCAATGACTCCTCAACTAGACAAAGCCATTAACTATGCCAGAACCATACCTCGCAGGGCGACACACATCATCTCATCCTCCAGCTTAGCCTATACAAGTGCTCAAGCATGGGTGAGGTACCATATCTTACTAATTCATTTTAAACCCCCCAATTATGTATTACGTTATCACTTGGTTAAGAAAACTTACAATAAGTGATCATGGCTGCCACTTGTGGGCCCTCACACTTATTGCAAGTTACCGCCTACTACACAACTAGATAACCCACCCTAATGCTCCAACCAACAGAATCAAAAGAAAATAAAACCAAAACCATAAAGACTTCCCATAAATAATAAATTAAGAAAATCACCAAGGAAAATGCTAGAGCATAACAAATAACATATCATTCTATACAAGGATCCAAACTATCCATCCCATGTTGGACATCTCAACAGAACAATACAAATTCTCGTATCACATCACAAGATCAATGATCATCAAAACATCACAAGAACCCATCTCCAAACATGGAGTAACTTAATCCATGAGATAAGCCTTCAGAACACAAATCCAGGTCATAACAGTAGAAATAAGGTGACCAAGTTAATTATGACTCAACACCAAAGTGGTCATCACCTTTTTGTGGTTAAATAACATAATGATCAGAGACTCAGAGAACTCACAACCTAAGTAAAAGATGCATACAAAACAATACAAGAACCAATCGTGATATGAAAATGATTATAAATTCCCACAATATAAACCTAAGTAGTAAAGAAATAAAATCAGAAAATAATTCAAGTCCAAGAAGACAAAAACAATCCTAGGGCATCACTCTACCCATAACAACAATTAACCACAACAAAGGCAAAATAAAACTCCAATTAAAATAACATATCCATATATAATCTATCTTCTGATCAAATAATATAATTAACATTAAGTTATACCCCAAATCAATTATGAGTTAATTAAATTATCTATAATCCCCAATCCATTATTATTAACCTAGTATCTTATAAATATATTTCAAATCCCTTATGAACTCTTAAATTTAAATATAAATTAAATTTAAAAGTAATATATAATCAAAAATGTAAGTCCTCAATGATTTATGTTATAACCTAAAGATTATACTTAATTAAAAATATTAATCAAATATAATTTAAAAATAAAATATTTAACAAAATTAATATAAAATAATTTATAAATAAAATACTATAAATTAATTATACATTACCAATCAGTAAATATTAATTTTAAACATTTATAAATAAGCTAATATAAAAAATAAACAATAAAAGTAAATCTTAGTAATGGGGGTTATGTGACCCCCACTCTAATTTTCTTCTTGTTGTTTTTTCTCTCTTTTGTTTTTCATTCTTTAAAATAAATAAAGATACTTGTTTTATTTGTTTTTAGAAATAAATATTAGATTTTTTTTAAATTTAATTATTTTAAAATAAATAAATAATATAAATACAACCCTTCTTTTTTAATATATCTTTAAAAGATACCAATTATCATATATTAAAAAAGAATTATTTAATTTCTTTTTAATTCAATAAAGAGGTCATTTTTATATGTAAATATATAACAAATAATTATTTACTGTATTGAATTATTATTATTAACTTTTTAATAGAAGGAACATTCCAACAAGATGAAAAATATAATTATTTTAATTTTAATTTAAGAAACAAATTCATTTATTTCTAAAACATATATTTTTAACCAAATATTCCAAAATGGTTCTATCAAATTTGTATGGTTTAATACCAAGGGTTTTAACAAATTTCTAAAACAAACCCTATCTGATTCAATTCAAGTTTTCTAATGTTTTTGCACATAATTCTGGCTTGTTTTGATCACAGACCTGAAAAACCCATTATCCAATTTGAACCACAATTTTCTAATGAAACTCCATCTACCCAAAAAATAGATGTGACGTGTAAACAGGAAAACCAAAAACTAATATTGATATGAATAACCATATTTTAAGATTGACAAACACAAAGCAGACAAGGAATTTCATACAAGGAGATTTTAGTATTTCAGATGCATAGAAGACGGGGATCTGAGTACTGAAATCAAGGATTCAAACCCTACCTCAAACCTCTAGTTGATAGAAGCCACGAAGAACAATCCAAAACCTTGAAAATCCTAAGCTTTCAAAATTTCCTTCAATCCAAATCCAGAGCCAAAAACCTGTAAAAATCTATGCAAATTGTGTAACTATATGTGTGCAAAAATTACCAAAAGAAATATGATAAAGAAAACCTACTCAACCTAGGGTTTCCAAAATTCATGCAACCCTAAAAGAAAACTCAATTGAAAACTCAAATCATAAAATCATTAAAAAATAGAACTCAACTTAAAATTGAGTAAAAAAAGAATTTATTTATTTGATAATTAATAATTACAAGCACTTTTCAAATTTAGCCAATTAACTTAGCATTTTTACTTTAAATTTATAATTTAATTTAAATAAAAGAATGTGCAAATTTAATTGCATATTATTATTTAATGAACAAATAATATTTTTAGCATATTTGTAACATGCAAATTGATAAAATAATAATTCATTAGTTATGCTTGTAAATCTCAATTTTGGATTTAATAATTAATTAAATCCTTTATTCCCAAAATTAGACTTTTTAATTAAGTCTTTTTAACAAACACATGTATTTGATTGTTTTTTATTAATTAAATAATATCATTATAAATATTTCCACATTTAATAAGATTTAATTATTAATTACATAATTATTCTAATAAATCACTCAACCAACTAACACATAAATCACATCAAACCACATGACAAGACAACATGATGAAAAAACTGACTAAACCCAAAAATACCACAAACAAGCACAAAGGAAGGTTTTCGGAATGACGTCACCTTAATGAATTTGAAAGGTATAAAATAAGATACTTGCCCACTATTTCAGGACAATAATGACTTAAGTTGGGATTTGGACATGTCTGTTATCTCTCGTCACTTACCATTGAGATATTGCGATAGGGCTCTCATCCTAATAATTTAGGGAAGTCGATGCACGGTACCTGCAAACCTGCATCACAAAGTTGAGCATGTACATAATATATAGAACAAACAATGATAGAGATCAGTTGACCGTGTGGATCTCACAATACAAGTAACCACGTCTTCTTCCTCTACCACATCAGACACATCATACAAAAATGTAAGATAAAAATGTCACGCAGTAATGTAAACTATATATGTCAACCATACACATGCAAGTATGGGGTGAGTAAAATCATCCTAACATATGCATAATCATCATGAAAATAATGAAAATATTATGGCATCATTACAGAAAGTAAATTTATGGGTGGGCACTACAGATAGATTCATATGAGTAGTGTTGTCTAGGCATAGGACAAGATCTATAAGAAACCTTACCACAATTGAATAAGTGTTATTGTAGAAGCTCAGTACAATAGTTCATCCATCAATGTCTTTGAGATTAAGGAACAAATAGTATACCTAGAAAAGATCTTAATATTATATAGTATTTTTATATCTTATCTCATGTTGGATGATGTAGTAAGATCTCAAATTTCATGTTAAAAAATATAACTACATGCTCAGATCTTGAAAATCGATGCATATTGTATCATTAGTTGGAAAAATCATGTTGTTAATTTTCTATACACTTTACATCATCTATCTTAGACACATACATATATGAACAAATGAACATGTATTTTAGAGTTGAGTAAAGTCTATACCAAGAAAAAGTATTATCAAGTAGATTCAAATGACTATTTTTTTCTAGGCATAGGACAAGATCTCTAAGAAACATCAGCAGAATTGAAAAAGTGTTGTTGTAGAAGCTCACTATAATAGTTCATCCATCAAAATCTTCCTGAAATTGAGGAACAAAGGGTATAGATATTTAAATCATTTCATTTGTGATTAACCATCCCTCCCTCCCTCCCTCCTTCCCTCCTAGTTTATTTAAGGTCTACCCCTTTACTCGTTTTCACCCCTTTTATTATCTATCATTATTATATTTTTATTGCTAGAAATATTATTGATGTATTTCCCTTATTATAGACAAAAGTACTACCCTTACCCATATGATATATGCTGATTCGTTTTATTTTGTGGCATGTGGTAGTATTTTTTCCTTTCCCTTATATGTATGATGTTTTTATTAATAAAAAAAAAAATTGTGGTTTTTCTTTTAATATAATTTTAAAAAGTCTCATTGTTATATACTGACCCTCTCATATCAGAATGTTTTTTTTTTGTTAAATTAATATTTTCTTTGAAAATATTTTAACTTTGTGCATTGGTTAACCAAGGCAATTAATCATCAAGGAAATTAGTATTTTCTTCTTTCATTCTCTTTTCCAAATTGATCTCATCTTCCTATTGGATGGTGGAGTATGATCTCAAATTTTATGTTAAAAAATGTTATACGGTCAAATCTTGAAAATCTATGCATATTGCAATCAATAATTGGAAAAATATCATGTTTGTAACTTTATTTACATTTTACACCATCTATCTTAGACACATGTATATTAACAACTGAAAATATATTGCAGAGTTGAGTAACAAGATCTCTAAGAAACCTCACCACAATTGAATAAGTGTTATTAAAGAAGCTCACTATAATATTTTATCCATTAATGTCTTCTTGAAATTGAGGAACAAAGACTATAGTTAGTTAAACCATTTAATTTTTTATTAACCCTCCCTCCCTCCCTCCCTCCATCCCTCCCTCCAAATTCATTTAAGGTTCAATCCTTTACTACTTTTCAACCCTTTTTCTATGTACCATTTTGTTTTTTGAATCTTTATTGCTAAGAATATTATTTGTTTATTTACCCTTACCCTAGACAAAAAACACTACCTTTACCCATATTATATATGTTGATTAATTTTATTCTGTGTCATGTAGTAGTATTTTGTCCATTCGCCTATTTTTATTTTGTTTTGATTAATAAAAAACAAAAAAGATATTGTATTTTTTTAATATAATTAGAAAAGGTCTTAATATTATATAGTAATTTTTATTGCTGAAAATAAATAAAAATTGTAGAAAAATGATGACCCTCTCATATCGGAACATTAATTTTAAATTAATGTTTTCTTTAAAAATCTTTGAACTTTGTGCATTGCTTAAGAAAGATGATTAATCATCAAGGAAGTTAGTATTTTCGATTTTCATTCTCTTTTCCAATTCTATATCATCTTCATATTGGATGGTGGAGTATGATCTTAAATTTCATGTTAAAAATGTTACATGCACTTTGATCTTGAAAATTTATTAATATTGCTATTATTAATTTAAAAAAAAAAATCATGTTGTTATATATATATATATATATATNNNNTTTTATATATATATATATATATATATATATATATATATATATATATATATATATATATATTACAACCTCTATATTAGACAAGTGTAGAAGTATTGTAGAGTTGAGTACAAATATATACCAAGAAAAAGTATTAGATAGTTTCATATATGTTTTGTCTAGGGATATGAAAAGATCTCTAAGAAAGGCCAACACAATTGAATATGTGTTGTTGTAGAAGCTGACTACAATAGTTAATCCATCAATGTCCTTCTAAATTGAGGAACAAAGAGTATAGTTATTTAAACCATTTCATTGTTTATTAACCCTCCCTCCCTCCTTTGTAATTCATTTAGGGTCTAGCCCTTTACTTATTTCCACCCATTTTTTATCTACCATTTTTTGTATTTTTACAGCTAGATATATTTTTGTTGCATTTTTCCTTATTTTAGACAAAAATACTACCTTTTCCCATATGATATATGCTGGTTACTTTTATTTTGTGGCATGTGATAGTATTTTTTCCTTTCCCCTATTTGTATTTTGTTTTGAATAATTGAAAAACAAAAAAGATATTTCTGATTTTTAATATAACTACAAAAGATCTTAATATTATATAGTAATTTATATTTCTAAAAATATCTAAAAGTTGTAGAGAAATGATGACCCTCTAATATCGGAATTTTTTTCTTTTTAAATTAATATTTTCTTTGAAAATATTTTAACTTTGTGCATTTGTTAAGAAAGGTGATTAATCATCAAGGAAGTTAGTATTTTCTTATTTCATTCTCTTTTACAATAATATCCCATATTTATGTTGGATGGTGGAGTATGATCTAAAATTCCATGTGAAAAAATGTTACTTGCTCAGATATTGAAAATCTATGCATATTTCTCTCATTAATAGAAAAATATAGTGTTACGAATTTTCTATACATTTTACATCATCTATCTTAGACACATGTATATTAACAAGTGCACATGTATTATAGAGTTGATTACAAGTGTATAACAAGAAAAAGTATTATTGGATAGATTTATATGAATATTGTTGTCTAGGCATAGGACAAGATCTATAAGAAACATCCACACAATTGAATTTTTTTTGTTTGTAGAAGCTCACTATAATAGTTCATCCATCAAAGTCTTCCTGAAATTGAGGAACATAGTGTATAGATATTTAAACTATTTATTTTGTGATTAACCCTCCCTGCATCCCTCCTTATTCATTTAGGGTCCAGCCCTATACTAGTTTCACCCCCTTTTATCTATCATTTATGTATTTTTATTGCAGGAAATATTAGTGATCTATTTTCCGTTATTATAGACAAAAACACTATGTTTGCCCATATGATATATGTTGATTATTTTTATTCTATGGCATGTCATAGTATTTTCTCCTTTCATCTATTTCTATTAAATGTTTTGATTAGTAAAAAAAATTATGTTTTTTCTTTTAATATAATTACAAAAGATCTTAATATTATACAATAATTTTCATAGCATAAAATAACTTAAAATTATAGAAAAATGATGTCCCTCTCATATCAGAATTTTTTAAAAAAAATTAACATTATCTTTGAAAATCTTGTAACATTGTGCATTGGTTATGAAAGGTGATTAATCATCAAGGAAGTTAGTATTTTATTTTTTCACTTTCTTTTCCAAATCTATCTCATCTTCACGTTGGATGTTGTAGTATGATCTCAAATTTCATGTTAAAAAATGTTACATGCTCAGATCTTGAAAATCTATGCATATTGCTATCATTAGTTGGAAAAAAAAATCATGTTGTTAAATTTTCTGTACATTTTACATCATCTGTCCTAGACACATATATATTAAAAAGTGCACATGTATTGTAGAGTTGAGTACCAGTCTATACCAGGAAACAGGTATTATTGGATAAATTTATATGAGTAGTGTTGTCTAGGCATAATATAATATCTCAAAGAAACTTCAACATAATTGAATAAGTGTTGTTGTAGAAGCTCACTATAATAGTTCATCCACAATGTCTTCTTGAAATTGAGGGATAAAGACTATAGTTATTTAAAAAATTTCATTTGTGATTAACCCTCTATCCCTCCTAATTCATTTAGGGTCCATCTCTTTACTAGTATTCAACCCTCTTTTTATCTATCATTTTTGTATTTTTATTGCTAGGAATATTATCGATGTATTTTTCCCCTTTACAGACAAAAACACTACCTTCGCCCATATTATATATGTTGACTACTTTTATTCTATGACATGTGATAGTATTTTGTCCTTTTCCCTATTTGTATATTGTTGTGATTAATAAAAAACAAAAAAAGATATTGCACAGTTTTTATTTTACTATAATTACAAAATGTCATAATACTATATAGTAATTTTTATCATAGAATATAACTAAAAAATGTAGAAAAATGATGACCCTATCATATTAGAATGTTTTTCTGTTTTAAATTAATATTTTGTTTGAAAATATTTTAACTTTATGCATTGATTAAGAAAGGTGAGTAATCATCAAGGAAGTTAGCATTTTCTTTTTTTCACTCTTTTCAAATTATATCTCATCTTCTTGGTGGATGGTGGAGTATGATATTGAATTTCATGTTAAAATTGTTACATGCTCATATCTTTAAAATCTATGAATATTTCTTTCATTAATTGGAAAAAAGTTGTGTTGTTAATTTTCTAAACATTTTACATCATCTATCTTAAACACATGTATATTGACAAGTACCCATGTATTGTAGAGTTGAGTACAAGTCTATACCAATAAAAACTATTATTGGATATATTCATATGAGTAGTGTTTTCTAGGCATAGGACAAGATCTCTAAGAAACCTCAACAAAATTGAATAAGTGTTGTTGTACAAGCTCACTATAATAGTTCATCCATCAATGTCTTCTTAAAATTGAGGAACACAGAGTATAGTTATTTAAACCATTTCATTTTTTATTAACCCTCCCCCCTCCCTCATAGTTCATTTCGTGTCTAGCCCTTTACTATTTTTCACTCCTTTTTTTTATATATCATTTTTGCATTTTTATTAAATATTAGTGATGTATTTTTCCTTATTATAGACAAATATACTACCTTTGCCCATATGATATATGGTGATTAATTTTATTTTGTGGCATGTGATAGTACTTTTTCCTTTCTCCTATTTGTATTTTGTTTTGATTAATTAAGAAAATAAAGAAAATATTTTTGTTTTTATTTTAATTTAATTCAAAAAGGTCTTAATGTTATATAGTAGTTTTTATTGCAGAAAATAACTAAAAATCGTAGAGAAATAATGACCCTCTCTAATTAGAATTATTTTAAAATAAATTATATTTTCATTGAAAATTTCTTAACTTTGTGCATTGGTTAAGAAAGGTGACTAATCATGAAGGAAGTTAGTATTTTCTTTTTTTCTTTCATTTTTCCAATTCTATCTCATGCTCATCTTGGTGATGTTTACAGTGGGGAAACATCAACCCTTTACACAAGGTTATCCATGCTAGTACGACTCCAACTTAAGCATGCCTGAGTTGGAGTTGTATTGGGATGGGTGACCTCCCATGAAGGCATGATGCCTCACCTCTGTGAGCATTACCTAGATGCAATGAGTGCCAAGCATTCCAATCATTTTCATGAGAGATAATTTCTTATGAACTACTACTCATTAAACATGGTTCATTAAGTATGTTTCAAAAATTACACAGATGAATCTTGATACTTAATGTGGAAAAAATCTCCTACTTATCACCCATTCTATTATTTGATGTAATATTTCAAATTTATATCTCACACCCCTCAATCTACATAAGATTCTCCTTCACATCTTCATATCTCTCAATTGACCGGGACTTCAAAAACTTCCCAAAATCTTCTTGAGCTCTCTACAACCACTTCTCGCCTTCAACTACACCTATAGGTCCTATGCCAGATTCTCTCACATTTGGTGATCTATCTATACACTCAAGAACATAATGTCTAATACAATTTGACACAAGAGGGTACTCCTCACCATCACTCAACTTTAAAACTTAAGCATAAACATAATACTAAGACTCTCTATTTTAGATAATCACTTATATTGAATTAAATTTACAAACAAAATTTTGACTAAATGGCCTATGAATAGCCCTCTCTTTGTTGAGTAATTCCCTTTATGACTCTCATTTGAAAGGATTTTTTTTTACATCTATTCTCAAAACTTTAGTTAGATATCAACACTCTATTTTGTATTAGAAAATCTTCACACAATGCTACTTCACCTAAGAACTCTTCTTTCCCACACAACAAGTGTCTACTACTTTCTATGAATGCTAACTTCTTATGCTAATACATATATATTTTCTTGTGTCCTTAAATCCCTCTCTTTGCAGAAACCCGCCTCTCACTCATGCAATGAAAAGTCCCCCCTTATCTCCAAGTTGCTCCTCCCCTCTTCTACAACACACTCAACTCTTTATCGCCCAATGTCTTTCCTTTCCCACACAACTTCTTCCTTCTTATTGTTTCCATGCACCTTTTATCTAGCCCCTATCTCTTTAGTGCACGTCTCTCCTTATCCATTTTGTAGCTTTCAAAAAAGTGATTTATACTATTTTATTTCTCAAAAACCTTCAAATTTATCGATTCTCCATGAAATGAATTCCTTTTACATACAATGTTCTTTTCTCTTTTTTGCATCACTTTGATTTTTCATCATTAATCATTACTCTCGGCACCCCTTCATTATGTCAAAGAGTTTAGTTCTTCCAAAAAAAATTTGGACCAACCTATATGCCTCTATCTTGAAAATAGATTCCATGAGGTTTTTTTAAGCTTGCCTCTATTTAGGGTATTCATTAGTTTTTTTTATTTTTTTCTTGTCTATTCTATACTCCCATCTTGCACAGAAATTTTTCTCTTTCCTATTGTGTATGGCGAAGATTCTTCCTCTCTATAATCTATCATGCACCCTTGGTCTATTTCCTTTATCCTTCTCGTTACATAGGTGTTTTCTCTTCTTTTAATGAATTGTACTCTTTTATCTCATTTCTTTGTCTTCTTCAAAATGGTATTTTGTCTTCCAGATTCTTTAGTCATGTCCAATTGTCAAGATACTCCTACGAGTGGCCATCATATGTAGATTGTCTTCATAGAAAAATAACAAAAATATGAAGTAATCAAAATTTCCATTTTAAAGACATTATATTTCAATACAATGATTTAGATGTTAATTTTAAATTTCTAAATTATAGTATATAAGTTTTTATTTATTAGTCAAAGGTATCCACCATTCAATAATTGGTGTACTTTTTTATTTGAATTCTTATTTTGTAGCCAACTTCACATCTAAGAAGTAATTTGAATAGGCTTGATTTTGATTATCCACCACAAGTTTAGAATGTTTAAGAGAAATATAGGGTCACTTATGGATATTTAGGAATTGATACACAACTATTTGACATGTAAAAGAGTATTAGTACTTCTATAATGTAATATTATTTATATAACACAATATGTTTATTTTTTAAGAAAAAGTGGGCAGGCCACTAATAATGTATATTATTAATAATAAAGCCAGTTCAAGAGCTCCTCTGGGAAAGAACCAGCAAGAAAACCCAGAGTCCTTGCTCATATACATAGGAAATAATCAAAGATAGAGAACCCTCTCTATTACATTGGACAGAACATACTGTAGTATGGAAAGTAGACAATAATGAAATTAAAGCACAGTGGCTTCATACAAAGCATCAGAAATCCCTGAAGATTGAGAACATTTGTCGGATAAGCTATCGGTACTTGCATAATCAGTGTTGTTTGTTGGCCGGTGTCAGACAGATTACCATCGGTGACATATGATGATGTTGTCAGTGTCGGTAATGGTTTAAGTTAGACGTCGATACTAGTGTCATCCGTGTCAGTAGTGTGAGGATCGGATACCGATGTGGTTGGTGTTGGTTATAACCAAAGTCAATGTCGGTGCTGGGCCCTATCGGTAAGCAATAAAACTGGTATCCCCATGGTACCCGAACCATATATATTCCCAACAAAGAATTTGTCTGTTGTGGTCGGTGTCGGTTATGCACATTGTCACCAACATTACAGTTTCCCATTGGGGAATATTGGAACCGGTAACACCAAGGTACCTGACCCATTTACAGCTCCAAAAAAGAATTTTGTATTGTCTCAAGCCTCAAAATACTATGAATTTGATTCTTCAAAATCAGACACACACACGGAGTCAAATTTATCAACATCTATACAAAACTGCAAAATTTACTGCTAATTGATGCTTGCGTCACTCTTGCCTCTTCATATCCTCTGAAGTCTCCACGGTTTAGTGTGAATGGTGAGGCCCTTCCATAACCACCACCTTAGCATCTACTTCTGGTGAAGCCAACACCCAACCAGATGACCCCAAATTCTGTTGAACGTGAGATGTCATAACTCGAGGACCCCATCCCAAAGGCCATTCAGATGGTTCTTCTCCCAAGGGGATGGAATCCAACCCACTTCCTTGTGTTTCATGGAGTTTTCCATCCTGACCCAAGATGGGCATTAAACTCGACACCCAGCACAATGTCTGTGATTCTTTTGTGTTTTTGTGAATGTTGGCGCACTTGATATCTCCTTGCCTATCTTGAGGGTTCCGGAGCTTGTTGTGCTTAATCAGTTGAGGTACATTTGGAAATCCAAGGAGGAACGCCAGTGTGTGAACCATGACCATTATTTTCCCCTCCAGCCTCAGGCCAAGAGTATGCCCACCCTCTTGTAGAGAATTTCGCATGATCTGCTCATTCTACATTTCTATTTCCCTCTTGGCACCATTAAATGCAACTAGAGCTCTGTGGTCATGCAGAATTTGGTGTGTGGTGAATAAACCACCAATCAGCGCATGGCCATTCCAGAGGTCATAGTTATGCATAGCCTGCTTTAGCTTACAGGTAATCCAAAATTGCTTCTGAACTACTTTGAAAGCCAAGATCTCTAGGAGACGAGGGGATTGAAGAAGATCCATTGCATTCGACAAAAAAATTGATACTAGTTGAGATGGGAACAGAAATTGTTTTGATTTTGGATCAAAATTTTCATACCCTGTTACCTGTTTGATAGCACGATGAATGGCATCGTTATGGACCAAAAACATATCATCCATTACATGGTTGGAGATAAGCATAGGTAGAACATCTTCATCTACGTTGGGCAGCAGCCAGATTCTGTAATTTTTTGGGAGTAGTTCAGAGTGAAGGGAAGCACAGGAACGACACAAAACATAATCCTCTACCATACCATCCATGCTCAAGAACTTGTGTTTCCCATAGTATGATGAAGGAAGTTTAAATAGGCTAAAAAGATAGGTTCTTGAGGTGTCTTCGTGGCATGTAGATGAGATGATCTTTATGACATTTATTTCTGATAAGATATAAATCGCACTCATGTATTCCCAAATTAATGGCAAGCACGCATGAGGAGAATAGTCACACTTAATTCTGAAATCTGATAATATTTGATCCCAGGTTGAGCAACACATTTTATTTAATTGTAAGTACGAAACTTTTTTCCTATAGGTCTATCAATCGCCAATTAAAGGCGCTTGTCATTTTGGAGATCAAAACCCACCTGGAGAGAATTTACACCATCTGACACGGATCTCATACGTCACGTATGATGGGGATACTACATAAAATCTCTGATATTCCCTGTGAACAATTACTCTTTTTCTTGCATTCAAACTACGCCTTGGGAATTTTTGGACCGAATTTTGAAATGGTATCATTGGCTAGCAATTAGTAAATGAAAAGTTTTATTGGCCTTAGATGTCATCCACATGAATGAGTATTGACTGGTCTGGATCCCCTGGATCTAGAGGAACCCACACCACATATGCAGCTTATACAGAAAACTCAACAAACAAATGCTATCTGGCAAATCAACCCAGAGATTTTACACAGAAATCTCAATAGATACATGTTATCTAACGAATCGACCTGGAGATATAATGGTTAATTTATCTGTATTGATGATAGTTTGAAACTCTTCATCAATGTTACTATTACCAAGTGGTGGAATAAATTATTGATTAATACCATCACAAGCACGGTTGGCTAGGAAATCAGCCAATTTATTGCCTTCATGGAGAGTATGCGAGATCAGAACTTCAACAAATGAGTCTAGCAAGTTCTAGATTTGTTGGAAGATATAACACAGTTTCCAATTGTATGATTCTCTTTTAATACAGGAAGTAATTATAACCATAGAATCACCTTCAATCACAATATTATGAAAACCAGTTTGCTTTGCCAGAATCAACCCGAGGAACAAAGCTTGAGCTTCAGCCATATTATTCAAACCAAATGGAAGAGGGGAAGATTTGAAGGCTAATACATCACCCTGATGGTCACGGATACAAATACCAGCACCAAATTGGCCAGGATTACCCTAGGAAGCTCCGTCAAAATTCAATTTGAATTGTCCAACTGAGGGTGGAATCCATTGTACTTTTCATCTATCTAGAGAGGTGATTACATTTGGCTTCTGACACCAGCCAATAGGAATATGAATTCCTTTCCACTCACGAATGATACCGTTATCCCAAGATGATAGGACTGGATTGATCTTGGATTTTGAGTGACTGTTGTTTACTACTTCTGAAATGGACTTTTCAATATAATTGAGGACATTATCAATTGTGGAGGATGGCTGATGGAAGATTCTCTTATTCCTTTCCCACCATAGGGACCAAACCACAATGGACGGAATATAGGTCCATAATCCAGAAAAAAAGGGAGTTGGTGAAGATTTGTGGCCAAGATTGAAAGAGATCCCATAACTTATTAGGGAGGGGCATTTGAAACTGAAGTTTGGCAAGAACAAATAACCAACATTGTTGGGAAAATTGGCAATTGAGGAAGAGATGATCCCCGGTTTCAAACTCTAAATTACATAGAAGACAATTAAAACACTGCGAAATGTTAAATTTAGATAACCTGTCACTTGTAAGAACTCTATTTTTCAAAGCCATCCATGCAAAGCATCCTGCTTTAGGGAGAGTGATGTTGTTCCAATAGAAGGAGAAAGCTCATTTAGGAACTTTACAAGTTGCTTGTTGTTGGATAATTCTGTAGCCTTCTTTGATAGTGTAGTTCCCATCTTTCCCTAGAGCCTAGAAAATTTTATCATCTTTGTCTGAAAGATAGATATCCTTACTTGCTAATAGTTCTGTGAATCTTTCTTGCTCTTGTATGGTAATGGGAAGGTCCCCTGGATCCTTCCAAATTACCTTCCTAGAAAACACACAGATTGCTGAAACAAAGTCAATTAGATAGGTGCCCCAACCAAATTCAGTTGAGGAAATGACATTCTCCAAGTGATCCAAATTCCTTAAAGGAGGGGATCCATTACATGAATCTCTCCAAAATTTCACTTGGTCCCCTTTATTCACTTCCCAAGAAATATAATTAGTGATTGTGTTTCTTGAAGTCATCATGAAATCCCATAACGCCGATCCCCTTGGAGGATCAAGAATTGAGAGCACCCTAGAGGGGTTATTGTTGTCTAGATACTTATGTTGCATTATTTGACACCACTTATTCTGAGAATTGGAATGCATTTGCCATACTAATTTGGCACCAAAAGCCTTGTTTCTATTTGCTAGATCATGAATACCTGCCCGACCATGAGATTTAACCTGTGTCATATCTTTCAAGGAAATAAGAGGAATTTTCTTCGCTCCATCTATGTTTGCAGTCCATAAAAACTCTTTGATCAACTTATGAATAGTCTGAATAATTGAAGAGGGAGATTTTAGAACTGATAAGTAATAGTTTGGAATCGCTGCCAACACTATTTTAATGAGAAGGATCTTGCCAGCAAGGGAGAGCCATCTAGCTTTCGACACAGCCACCCTTGTCTTAATTATTTCAATGATGGGCAGCCAATATGTCATTTTGTTAGGACCCACAAAGAAGGGAATGCCAAGGTAGACAGATGGTAGAAGATCTGCAGTAAATCCAAGAATGTTGACAATTCTGTTAGTAATAATTTGATTGGTATTAAAGATGTAAATTTTAGATTTGGTTACATTGATCTTCTTCCCGGAGGCAATAGTATATAGGTCAAGAAAACATTTGATTTGTCTAGCCTCTATAGTGTTTGATGAACCAAAGAGTAAGGTGTCATCAGCAAAGAGTGAGTGAGTGATCGAGATAGGTGAATTCCCAATCTTTATCCCTTGCCAAAGGCCTAGAGCGTGCTTATTATGAATGGTTCTACTGAGAGCTCTGCCATAAGTATGAATAAAACTGGAGATAGGGGGTCACCTTGCCTAATCCCTTGAGAAGAAGGAAAAAATCCTGTAGGCACACCATTGATGATAATAGAAAACCAAGCACCGAAAATACAAGCTCTGATCCATCTACACCAGGATTTTGAAAATCCAAGTTTTCGCAAAACTTTGAACAAGAAATCCCAGCAGACTTTGTCATATGCCTTCATCATATCCAGTTTAATGATAAATGTAGGAGACTGGGTAGTATTAATTGAATGAAGAACTTCATGAGCTACAAGTGCTCCCTCCATATTTTCTCTTCCCAGTACGAAGCCACCTTGTTCATGTGACACAATCTTTGGAATCAAATGATGCATTCTCAAGTAAATAGCTTTTGTAATAATTTTGTAGATTATGTTACACAATGAGATAGGTCTGAATTCTGAAAATGATTTGGGAGTTTTCACCTTCGGGATGATGGCTATATTTGTGGTGTTGAAATATTTTAACATAGATTTAATTTTCCTAGATTCTTCAATTACCCCAAGCAAATCCAAGCAAATGAAATCCCAACAGCTTTGAAAGAAGAGGGCTGTAAATCCATCTGGCCTAGGAGATTTGTCCGGAGCCAAGGAAAAAACCACTTTTCCGAGTTAAAAAATAGTAAAAGGGTCCATCAATTCAGCATTGTCTGAATCTGAGATCAAAGAAGGGATTGCTTCTAGGAGAGCAAGTGACTCATCATGGCTGGGAGGGGGCCTTTGAGGAGGGTGAAGGAGATTTTTAAAGAATTTAACCCCTTCATCTTGTATACCTTGTGCATCATAGATGGTGGTAGAATGCATGGATTGATTTGTTTTATTATTTCGTATGCATATAAAATATATATTTTTATGGACTTTATAAGTTCTTTTTTAATAAAATAGTGTGTTACTAATTGTTTATTTGTTGTACATTACTTTACTGATTTATGTATTAAATCATTTGTTCTACAGTAACATGTGCAAAATAATTAGACTATGGACCTTAATGTGGATAAGAATTATCCTTCCCCTATGACTGTTGGTCTTTTGTGTGAAGGATATCACACTATTAATCTGGTTAACTATGATGACTCCATGGAAAAGAACAACCAACCGTTGAGAAAGGGATTTCCTGCCTTGGTGAATTTGAATTGGGAAAACTCTTACACCTTTGATTATTCTAAATTATAGATGGTTGTTTCTGTGTCAAAAAATGCTCCAATTACGATACTTGGGTTTTCCTGCAAATCAAGGATTTAGTGACCACTAACCAAGATATGAAATAAAATATTTTTAGGCTAGAAGGCAAGGAATACAAAAGCAAGGGGAGGCTTGACAACTTGGAGTAGAAGATCACTGAGATGGCGAAGAAGGTGGATAACACTACTAATACAATGAGGAAAAACCTCTTGGCTTACTATGAGGGTATGACAACTAGGGCCAAAAGTATGGACGCCCTTGTCATCTATCTCAAAGGGAACAACCCCTCAAAAGCCATTATGAATTTGGACAAGGACTCTGATGATAATGATGCCACTCCTCCTAGTTTGGAGAAACACACTAGGGTGAGTCTGAAGAAGAAGGAAACTTTGGGTTCTAATGATGTCTCTGTTCTGCGCGAGACAGTGAAGAAAATTTCTGAAATTGGGGTAGAGGTGGGAAAAATTATTGAAGATATGTTGTAGGTGGCCTTTGGTTTTTATTTTTAGGTTGGGTTTTTTTTGGGGGTGGTGCTGGGATTTTTAGCTGGATTTGTTCGGGGTGGATGCTAGCTTATTTGATAGGTGTCACTAGTTTTTGTGGCCGGGTCTTTTTTTGGGGCTTTAAAGCTTTATCTTTAGTTTTGTTGTAAAGGGTTGCAAGGCCCCTTCAAAATCTGATTTTTCTCTAATCCAAAACATGAGGAAAATAATTCAACTTATTTTCCCCAAGAACTTGTAAGATCATTTTAGTTTTAAAAATTCTAAATATAATTTTTTCGTAGTCTTCAAGATACATATAACTATATAATGAGAGATGATCATTTTTTAAATTTTTTTTTTATAGAAAATGTTTAAACACATCCCAAAGTTAAGTTTTTTTTTAAATTTTAAAATGCTAAAATTTCAATTGAGAGATGTTAATTTTATAGCATGGGAAATTTTGAAAAGAGATTTTTCATAGTGCATATATTCTTACAACTTATTTCTAGAGAATGAAAGAGAATCACAATGGACTTGGGGCAGAGGTTTTCTATATAAAGAGATCACATTTTATGGGTTTTATGTTAAACAGTTATAGGATAATGTATGTTCTTATTTCACAAAGGAAGATTCCTTAAAAAGGGATATAATTAATTTCTACAGTTATGTGGATTTATTTAAATTTTTAAAGTTTTAGATTATTCTATATATCTAGAATATTCAATTAAAATATTTATATCTAGTGCTTTTAACAAAAATTGATACACAATTATAGAAAGTCTTCTTTTCATGTATATAAATTAGTGTTGAATAGAACATTGATACACATATGGAGGGGTAAAGTAGAAAGAATGTTGAGAGTTATTTCCAAAACATTTTTTCTAGAACATTCATACAACAGTAAGTTCATTCATCTACTAATATATATCATCTTACAACATGATTTAATTACTTATATCTTAGGATGTTTAAATATATGAATACAAATGCATACAAGATATATGATAGTTTGATTTAAATATCAAAATAAATATAAAAACATTGAATAAATAAGGAATGTACATGTCTAGGTATAATATATGATAATAAGATTCATCATAAATTATAAATCAAAACATTTAATCAGTATAAAGATGTGGATATATTGATAATTCTCAACCTAACATGGTACTAGATAGATGAAAAATATTTAGAGATAGAGAAAATAAGTTAAAACTACATCAAGATATTGTCAAACTTTCTTTAATTAAATTTTTATTTATTTTTTAACATACATAAATAAATTGTCATTGAGATCAAATAGATTATGTGAATTTGATACATGATTTTTAATGGGTTGTACATATAAATTAGGTGATCCAAACTCATTTAAAATATATGTATATATATACCTGTCTATACCTATATATATG
>MU228416.1:126752-143736 GCA_018584345.1 Thuja plicata | reverse complement strand
ATTGTTCCTCTACCTTCAACTGGACAAGGTGTGTCATTACCCATTCTTACTGAACCACCTTTATAGTATTCAAAAGTCTCAAACTTTTGCTTATCACCAGTCATATGGTGAGTGCAGCCACTATCTACAATCCAAACATCATTTTTTCTAATTTTAGATATGAGAGTTGTTTCTACATACATTTCTTCATCATCATCTGAATCATCTTTTACAGCCACAAACACCATCTCGATGTTTTCATCAGATTCAATATTAGTATCATCATCCTTGCATTTTTCTAGGTAACTGACCTTCTTCCCTTTGTCTTTATAGTCTCGAGTATCTCTTTTTTTTAATTTTTGATAGCTTCTGTAATCACCTCTGTCAGACTTCTTCTCAAAAGATCTTTCATATTTTCTTTTGTTAGTACATCTTGCAGCAAAGTGTCCAATCTCTTTGCAATTAAAACAAACAAGTGGTAATTTACCTTTGCCTCTCTACATTCTTTTGGCCATAAGTGCTTCAATTTAATCAAGATCATCTTCTTCAGTTTCAATATCACTATCTTTTCTCCAAGTGTTTTTGTGACTTGATTTACTTATTCTCATAGAATTTTTGAAATTAGTCTTCCAATTAAACTGTCTAGAGTAAAATTTCTATTTTCTACTGCTCTCATTTCTTGAATGGCAGATACTCTAATAACATAAGTACGCAGTAAGGTTCTTAGAATTTTACTTACCACTGTATCTTCTTCTAGTACACCTCCAACTCCTTGGGTAGCATTGACTACCTCTTTGATTCTTGTGCTTTACTGAGTGATGTTTTCACCTTCTTTCATTTTGAGATCATCAAACTTTCCTCTAAGGCTTTCTGCCTTGGCTCTCAAGACATTTTTTTCACCACCATGTACAAGCTTCAATTTTTCCCACATCTATTTTGCAATTTTTCATTCTTTGACATCTTCAAATTTAGCATCGGAGAGTGAGGAAGCAATCTCTATCATCATGCCATTGTGTTCATGCTTCTCTCTCATTTGTTCAACTGTTGGTGCTCTTGTGGGAAACACATATTCAGTTTTTAGAAATTGAGTAACATCATTACCAATACCTGATAAGTGGAGTCTTATCCTGCTCCACCATGAGGAAAAATTATCTTTGTTTAGCTTGGGCACATCTCATCTGTTCATATTGTGATCTTTGGATTAGGTCTTGAAACCTTCCTTCTACGAACACAAGCTCTGATACCAATTGTTAGTAATAACTGAGAGGGGGGAGGGGGTGAATCAGTGGCCTCAAAAATTAATCCTTAAATCAACCCTTTAACTCCTATAACCACTAATTATTTCTCAAGTTATCTTTTGTCCTTCAAAATAAATTAAGCTTGTCTCTTATATAGACATGATATTCATTGTTTCTTGATTCTTGATTCTTGATTCTTGGCGTGAAAAACAATCCAGCCAATTAGATTTAAAGCATAACTCCTGATTTGTCTCGTAGATATCTTCTTGCTAACTGTACAAATCAACTTTAAATCAATCACTTATCTTTGGTCAAATAAAAAAAAGTAGACAACCAGTTAAGTCCTTATTTAGCTATGCCAGCAAGATATTTTGTCATTTTCTGAACTCTCTGTTTCGTCAGTCACCTTTGCAGTTACTTGTCAATGACAACTGATAGTTCCATCAGTGAGACTCCAATTAGCTTCGTGATCTCCGTCCATCAGGAAACACTATATTTTCTTACATTGGGTTACTCTTTGCTTTTCTCATTGGGCATTTTGTGTTTTTGCTTTGTCAGGAAACACATTGCTTCCTATCTTCAGGTAACACTGTGACTGTTCCTCTTTTCTTTTACCAATGGTGTGCACTCCGTCAGTGGTGTTTTTCACTTACTGAATACATGACTTTTATGTATTGCTAAAAGCATAACCTTGGTTCTTTTGGTTCTCTAAAGTCTTTGGCTTTATGTATACGGCCATACAAATGATATCAAGTTGACATCAATGACACTACAAATCATTAACTAATTTAATGCCTCTCATTATCTTCAATTTAACACTGTCAAACATTCAATTAGTTACATGTCATCAGGATTTCATTCACTAAGATAGAGAATCTTGGAGTGTTTATATAGCTAGCAATCCATTTCACCCAACCTTCAGCAAACCCAAACCTCTTGAGAAAATTGAGAAGAAAATCTTTGGTGACTTTGTCATAGGCTTTATTAATGTCCAGTTTAATCATCATACAATTGACTTTATCTTTCTTCACTGTATGAACAACTTCATGGGATATAATTATACCTTCAAAAATGGATTTTTTTGAGGGAAAATTGCTTTGTTCTTCATAGATAATGTTACCAAGGACATGCTTAAGTCTGTTAGTAGCCAATTTAACAATAATTTCATAGACTTTGTTGCACAAAGCAATGTGTCTGTAGTCATCAAAAGACTTGGAGTCTATTTTTTTTAGAATCATGGAAATAAAAGTGTTATTAAAGTCTTTAAGCATAAAACCTTCAGATCTAGATTCCTCAACCACCTCTCATAGATCCTCACCAATGATATTTCAAGTTTTTTGAAAAAATAAGGTAGGAAATCCATCTGGTCCAGGGGCTTTATCCCCTCCCAAACCAAACAAAGCAGTCTTGACATCATCTTTTGAAGTTGCGTTGGAGAGCATAGCATTCTGTGCATCAAAAATACACTTTGGGATGAGATCTAGCTACCCCTCAGCATCATTTTCACTCCTCCCATGATGTGTGAAGATGTTATGCAAATAGTTGATAGCTTCTTGATTGATTCTCTGTGATTCATTAATAATTTTCCCATCACAAGTTTCTATAGAAATTTTCTATTTCTAGCCTTTCTAGCTTTGACTCACTTGTGGAAGAATTTTGTGTTCCTATCCCCGTCTTTTAGCCAAGTCTCCCTAGATTTTATTCTATAATAGATCTCCTCCCTAGAAAGAATTTTTTTATAACTTTTCATGAGAGTTTGTTCTTCTAGATACATGAATTCATCCATGCCTTGTTCTATCACTCTCTCATTAAGGAGGGTTAATCTCTTTTCTACCTTAAGTTTTTCCAAAAAGATATTCCTAAACACATCTCTATTCCACAGTTTCAACTGATCCTTGACATATTAGATTTTTTTGAAAAAATAAAAGGATCTATTACCTTCAATAATAGGAGAATTCCGCCACCAAGCTTCAATATTGGCATAAATATCCTCCGCCCTGAGCTACATAGCTTCAAACTTAAAAGGAGATCTTGTAGGGGGAAACATTGTCTTGAATATTGCACAAGACTGGATATTGATCAGAACATGTTATAGGTTAAATATTTTTTGTGCATAGCCAGTCATACGCCTCCCAATTGACAACAAGAAAAAATCTATCAATTTTTTTAGCTATATTCAATAAGCAACTTCTCATATTGGTCCATGTGTAGTCACCTATTCTGAAGTCTAATTCAACCACCCCGTTATTCATAACAAAATCTACAAAGTCTCTTGGCTTTTACTTTGCCAGCCCTTCCCACCTTTTTCCTCATGAGGAATTAAGATGACATTATAGTCCCCCCTAAAAGGAATATTTCATCTCTTATATCATCAAGGAAATTGGAAATAACCTTCCATTAAGCCTCTTTCTCAGAAGGATTATTAGCCCCATCTAGCAGAGATACATTTCTTGTTAGAGATCTTCTTTCTAATTCATCTATTAAAAGGTCTTGCATATTTCCTTTCCCTTTGGCTTGACAAGAGCCTTGAGTATTATTCAGCTCTATATCATTTTTCCAAACCTCTAGAATTTGTTTCCATTCATGATTTGCTATACCCAGAGTAACATGGTTTGGGATTAGATTATTTTGTTGAAGATTAATCTAGATTCTTGGATGTATGGATGAATCCATTTGAATAATCACCTCTTCAGATCTGATAAAAGACCCAATCAAATTTCCAATCTGTTGTAGCATTTCTTGACCCCAATACTCAGCTGGGAGATTATGAAGGTTAATCCAAACTGGGTATTCTGAGATCTTTTCTTTGGTTTGGTCAAAGTTAGCCTTCCAGTCTCTTAAAAAAAGGCCCCTCCCATTCATTAAATAAGGCCCATTATTCAAAATCCAATCTTTGTAAGCTTTTTCTTCACAAAGGGCCATATAGAAGCCATTGATTAGGGTTTTCAATCTTCATCCCTTTCTTTAAATATTATGACACCAGTTCTTAATAAGATTGACAGAAGGCTATGGTCCTAACCATTTGAAGAAGAAAACTCTATCCTTAAGAGTGTTTATATATTCCTTCTAAGTTGAGTTATAAATACGCAGAGTGGAGATGGCTTCAAACCTTATATTTGGCTCAAGTTGGAGATTCAAATCTGGTTTCTTAAGAATTTTCTTCGTGGAGATATATTGCTTGAGTCTATAGAATATATCAGTGATCTTGGAGAATTCAATTTTTTTGCCGATGATCTCATAGCCATTATTTGGATAGAAACCCAGGCCATTCTTCTCCCATTTCATTCCATCCCTAGTAGCTTTCCCCTAAGATCCGTTGAACGGGACATTAGCTTTGTTAGATCAGAGTTTAGGTCTCCAAGCTTGAAACCGATCCGTATTGCGCCTATTGAAAGGCCACTGAGAAGCAAGTTGAAGATGGTAAGTAAACGATCCATGATTTTGAAAATCACCACAACCATCATAGGAGCCCTTTCATCCTTCAAAATTTCTTATAGGTGACCATTGGGGCCTTCACCTTTCCCACTCCCACACATGCTCGATTTGATAAATATGAATCATTTACTCCCATATTAAGCATACATTATTTTAATAAAATATTTCCAAATATTTATGGTCAAGAGATTACGAATTTATTTTGAAGATTTGGTAAATTTAAATTTTATGTCAATGTAAATAAATATATAATCAAACATTTTATATATATAATAAATATGCTAATTTAATTTATTCTAAAAGTTGATAAATAAAAGAATTATAATCTAAAAAATTATACAAATATATCTAATAGAACATTTTTAACATTATCACATATGAAATATCCATCCACCATTGTGAATTGGAGTAATGTACTATGAGATATAAAGATTTATAAATTTTATTCAACTTGATTATTTATGTTTGATGTCAAGAAGCTACAATTTAGAAAATGATTTTGTAGAAGGAAACTTTGATGCAATATTTTTTCGGGATTCTATTACAAACTGTCCAAAAATTATACTATTAAAAAATCACAATTTTTAATTTAAATGTTGATGATAATTTACATCAACCATAACCTAATAAATATTTGATAGAAAATAATGTTTTAATACTCTTTGACGAATGAATTAAGAAGCATGATCATTTTTATCACTACCAACAATTTCCATGTAAGATCGTAGTAAAATAAGTAACAATTTTAAGAAGACCACTAAGAATACTGTAGTACTGATTGTTGAAATCAATTTTTTTTACATGAGGGCATTATACTAGTAAACTTAAGTGTTTTTCCTATGACCTACACAATACATCTTTTCAGAACATAAAGTAATTATTTTTAATAATGATTAAAATCAAACTATATTATCTATTGGTATCAAAAAACATAGGCAAATATAAAGTACATAAATCTCAAAATATGACGAATGAAGTATCCCTCCAACCCTTTAAACTTCTTCTGATCTCATTGAGGAGACACCACTATTAAAGAAACTTATAAATATGGTAGAAGAATAGATAAATGATGAATTTAAGATAGGAAGAACAACTAATAAAGACATTGATTAGACTAATGAAAAATAACAATGATTAGTCATCGGTGATAACGGTGTTATAAGGGTTGAATATGATTATAAAGAACAAATCAAGATATAGCATCAATATAGTGACAATGCATGAGGTGACATATTTTTGAAAGGGAATGAGAGGTTGGAGAAGATCTGTGCCTAGGGTTTTTTAGATCTAAGCATAGTTGTACATGGAGAATCAGAAGGAGGTGTGGATGACAATTAGGGAGTGTTTGGATAATTTATCTTTTGTAACTTGTCTTTTATTTGGTTATTTTCTCATTGGGAGGGGCTAGAGGTTTTTTTATTTGACCATCTAACTTGGTGCTTCTCTCCTAGATCATGTGTTTGCATTGGGCATTTCAGACTGAATCTTCTATGGTTTGTTTTTTATAGAGGCAAAAATCTAGGGTTTTGTGCTATTTGTAGATTTGTTGTTTTTTTGCGCTTATTGTGCTTGGTCCTAGTTCTTGTGCATGGTTCATGCTCGCAACTCTGTTTGAGACTTTTTTTCCTCCTTAGCCTTATTATGGGATTTTATTTGATTTTATCAGGTTTTGATAAATACTTTTCAGGTTTCACCTAATGTATTCTATGGTTTTTTGGTGTTTTTTTTCATCCTTCTTGAGGTTAGGACGTACGTGAGTTGTACAAAGGGGGCTAGTGATTTGTTCCTACAACTTCTTGTAGTTTTATCCTAGTTGTTTGTACCTCTACTTGTGTGGTGGAATCTACATTTGGTACAAGAAAATTGGTTCAAGGGGGGTCATTTTATAAGATTTGATGGTTGGAGAGGGTGTTGAGTTCCTTTTCCCCTCTTCCCTGGTTTTTGTGGTTGTTTTTTTGGTCGTTCTAGTTACGTGCTATTTCTAAGATGGTGGTTAGGGTTAGGGTTTTTATTTCACCTATTCTTTGGGAACTTTGGTTCATGCTCATAGAGGTTCGTGAGGATTTGTATACCCTTTGTTGGTGTCTTAGAGATTTTGAGTTATATTAGTTTGGCCTAGATTTTTAAGCCCTATTTGTTTTGTTCATTGTTGTGTTTTTTTGGTTTTAGGTGTTAGTGGTGTTGTTACTATATATGGTGGTCAATTATTTGTTGACAATTTTCAAGGGCCTATCCCGGCATGTGCTGGTTTTGAGTTTGGGGTTTCTTTTTTCTTGGGGGTTTTCCATGTGCTTTGGGTTGTGTTTGGCCCCGGTGTAATTTAGTGTTCATTATTTTTTATTCCTTTGTGGGATCCTTGTGTTCATGTTTAGCTTCTTCCCCATGAGGCTCCTATATAGGTGGTGCTACCCCCTATTGAGGTGGGGATTTATCTTGTGGATATGGTATGATTTTACCTATTTGGTACTTCTCTTCTTCTTTCAATGTTATTATTGAGGTGGTGGCATTACCTATAGTTGTGATGATTCACTAGGTGGAGGAGTTTTGAAGTCACTCTATGTGGTTTGCACATGTTGATGGCTAATTAGAAGTGGGGTTGATAATTGGGTAGCTCTTCTTGTTAACTATCTCCTACATGTTGGTCCTAATGAGGAGGTATCATTTTCTATAATGGTGAAGAGGACTTTCATTGGTGGGGTGTTAAATTTCTCTTGGAGAATTTTTGCAGTTTCTACAAGATATTTTTGGGTTCCATTTAATTTCAAATCTTAAGGTTTGGAAGGACTATCAAAACACTCAAATCCGTATTTTGGATATTTTTTTGGGAGAGGATCAATTCTTTCCATAATATTTTATCATGAATTTCCTTATGTTTCTAGTTGTATTTGTTGCGAGAGGCATTTCAAAGCCCAATTTTGGGGGTTTGGGGAGCCTCTCAAAACACTATAGTCTTCCTCTCTTTTTGGGAGGTTCCTATTTTTCCATTGAAATTATATTTTTCTATTTAGTTACTAGTGAAAAATAAGGTCATGCTTGAGGTTAAGGGGATCTTATAAAACCCTGTGTTATTTCTTGTGAGGCCTCGACCTACTGTAGTTATAGCATGTGTCCGATATGCTTTTTTAATAGGTTGCTAATTCTTTATTTTTTGTTAGTTGTTGTTATATAATGTTGTATCTTCTAATGTTTTTATTATTGCATATGAAAGGCTACAATTAAAGATATAATTCTAATGTGTTATCAAGAAGTGATTATGAAGAGGCACAAGGATAAACATTATTTGAAGGAATCAATTGGAAGTTGTCATGAGGAGTAGAAATTACAAAGGACATAAGACATGTCTTATCGAGGGAAACCTCAGGGATTCAAGAATGTAGAAATAAGGAAGAATTTATATGTATCAAAAAAGATCAAAGATGATGCCTTCTTGCGTGCTATAGATGGACCAATCAATGTCTTCTCTATCATAGCCAACGTAGGATTGTGAGATAAGGTAGAATGAATGTCTTAACCTCATCATTGGTTCTTACCTTTAAAATTTATCTTTTAATTTGTATAGTCTATAGATAGATATCTCTACTCTAACATATTACATATACCATCTTTAATCAGCTCTGAAATCTTATGCTTTCTCTATGCTATAACTTAAAAGATTTGAGTTGTAGATTTGCCTTTTGGAATCACTAAACCACTTTTAGGGAGTGAAAAACCCTTCATCATGAACAACACTTCAAATTTCTATCTATGTAGACATGAATCTATACCCTACATAATTAAGGATCACTTATTTTAATCATTGAATTGCTACATTTATTTAAACATTAACTCATTGGAATCTTACACTTAGAATTAATAAATACATCAAGATAAATCATTATCATTTACCAATACCTAAATAATGCTCTATTTTATTTGACTTCTATATTCATTACTCTATGATCATTTGAAAGATACAAAATATGGAGAACTAATTAAATTTATAATTAATTCAATATTTAAAATCATTTTCTTAGGTTTCCCTCCATATCTTTATTTAAATAGACTATTTTATTTAATTTTTCAAGCTAATCTATTGACAAAATAGATGGTTTATTTTAACCTTATAATACTTGCTATCCTTGATAATCTTTTCAGAACTCATTAATATTGAAATAAATCATATTTAAATAATAATTATAGAGTGTTGATAGAATTACTTTTAGTTGAGAAATAATAGTCTTATCAGATCCAAGTCTCATGATAGGTAGAATGAAAAATACAATGAAAATGAAACCATGGAGGATGGTACAAATCATTAATTTAGTGTTGTAGTTTTTTATATAATCATTTTAGAGGCATTCAAATTGGTTGAGTATCATTTTAATATTTTATATTTTTTTAATGTCATGATACAAATATGTTAAATGAATTAATATTGGCTTCTATGAAGTTTAGATCCACATTTTGACAAAAACATCATAGATAATATTGAAAGGTGAAAGATAGTGATCTAATTTTGTTAAGGATTGGTAAGGTTTATTGTTGGATTATTCTTGTCTTTTGAGATTAAGAAGTTGATAGACCTTATTGATATCAAGTTGAGATATTTTTATTTAATAATGGTTATCATTGTTATTAGGTTGTCTTTTTATGTTATCATCATTTAAAGAGTTGATCCTTCTCTTATACCATTATTGTTTTGAAGTGCAAGATTTAGTAACACTAAACCAAAATGTATGTTTCTATGATTTGTGTTTGTTATAAAATGATATAATAGTCAAACACATGATGTTTATAACTGTAGCTAACTTTTCAAGTATGTATGCTTGGATGTTCGATTTTAGTTATAAAATTTGATAATTCACTATGATCATTTGTATAATATAAGACTCCATGGACATTCATTTCCATAATTAGTGTTAGTTAGTCCTTGTATTCACTCTAGTTCTTATTATTTTAAAATCCTATGAGTTTATGTTAATACACTCAAGTTATCATCGTCTTGAGATATTAGATTACCTCTCCTTGTGATAAAGTCTCTATTTATGATATTCCTACACCAAGTTGTGCCTTACAAAGAATACTAAATTTTAAGTAATCATATATGTGATTCATTGATAACCTTTATCTTGAAATGATATTCATACTATAATAGCATGGGTTAAAACTTTATAGTGAGTTGTGTAAATTTGTGTTAAGTCATTAGTTAAGTTTAGGACAACATCCATGTTTCACCCAAGTCAGCAGTAGTCGATGGAGGAATTACCCATGGAATTGGATAGTAGAAAGGGTTGCATATCCACTTTCAAGATTTTATAAATATAAGTTTTGGAATTGAAAGTGTCAAACTATGAAGTCTATTTCTTTAATATAGGCAAGGCCATCAGTGGTGAGCCCTCAAGGCTATTTTTTTGGCCCTTAAGAATCATCTTTATAAGTAATAAAATGACTAGTTTACTCCTCCCATTATTATGTGTACTTTGCCCCTCTTTACAATCCAATTATATCTACATTTTGATCTATGTAGCTAAGATATTAATGTGCCTTATTTTTATGATCACTTATCTAAATCTCAAGTGATCTTAATTATGTTGTACATCTATTTTATAGGCATGTATACATTTAAAAGTATTAGAGTGTGGTGAAGACAATATATGATTACAAAAATGATAATTAGGTATGTAATTGAATTTATGTATGTTATTTGAACATTGCAATAAGAAAGCATTCTAAGCATATTATTTTCCTCTTCTATTTTAGTCTAACGATATAACAAGTAGGGTCATAATGTATTGTTTTAACCAATCTAGTACATTATTGTTTAAAAAACTAGTATGTATGTTTTATTGAATATTTTGCTCATGTTTCAAGGGTTTCTTGGTAGGGCATTACATCTTGTATAAGAGCCCAAGTTGCAACACTAGGATCTCTTCCCAATATGAATTTCTCATGATCTTGTTGCAATATGCTTGTTATGTTGAGTTAGTCATAGAGCTACTTACCCTTCATCCATTTGATTCATGATTTTGGAAGATCATTTTAACCTTGGAGGTAGTCTAAAAGTGATTCCTTTGTACAATCCCTTCTTGGATTATTATTAATTATGTTTATTATTTAAGAGTTGCTTTTTCATGTCTATTTCTTCAAACAAATTTTAGTAGGAATTAAAGCTTTTCCTTTGAGTGTTATGCCCTTTTGTTGTGAGAAATTTACTAATGGATTATATGTGTCCTTGAGTGACTCTTGTGGTTCTTATTACTTGTTTAATGTAAATAGGTAATGGGTGTATCAATGATTATGTTAATAGATTAGAATGATTTTTCCATATGGATTACATTGTGTATGTACCCGATGATGTATTGGGATGTCTTCATGATCAAGTGACTCACTATGTCTAATGATAAATATTTTTCAATCACAATTAGAGAATTGAGAAATTTCTTAAAGGAGTGCGTGTTAATTTATCTTGGTGTGGATTGTGAAGTTTAAATAATAGGTCTTGTTTAGAATTAGTTTCTCAAAATAGGAATGAATACCTCTTCCTCCATCATTCTTTAGGATTGACATATGATTTAAAAAGAGACAAATTCATGATGAAAAATTGTATTATTAGAACCATTGAGTATATATTAAATGTATTCCTTAATACATAAATTGTTTGGAGAAAAAGACCTAAGTGTCCAAATTGTGTTTTGATGTGGATGCATGAATAAGTATGACCCATGGTCAAATGCAATGGTAAGGTTTGGATTTGTCATGCATTATTGAATCAATATACTCTGTATAGTGCAAATATTCAAAGTATGGCAGAATTGATGGATTTCATGGATTTAAAACAATCTCTTGATGTCCTTGTTTGAAATAGGGAAATTATTTTCCTTAACCTAGTAAGTATTGAACATACTTTTGATGAAATATGAATGCTAGGTGTGGTTAATTAGAAGTGTAAGTAGTAATGTGATTATCTTCCCTAATTAAGATTTGGAGTTGTGTTCTCATCCATCAAATATTGGTATAACATACAATTAAATAATAGATTTCCTTATGATATATTGAAATTATCATGTTGATGAATACTAGTATCTTGTGCATTGAAAAGAGGGGAGTTTTTATTTGTGTATGATATAAAGTAGAAATGAATTATCTTAAATAGAATATCAAAATGTGTGGTTATGCAATGAATGTGGCATAATGTACTACTATTTGGAGTTTCTTATATGTTATTGGAAACATCTATTTGATAAATATTATTTCCTTATACTTTAAAAAGAGATAAGAAATCATGCATGGTACACAATGATATTTAGGAAAGAGGAATATCACGGTTGTTGTGAAATGATTGTATGGCATAGTTATAGAAAACAATGAATGTTTTCATAGTGATGTTATTATTAATAGAAATGTACCATTCCTTTTTTTATATTAGAATATTGGTACCAATTCTTATGTGGGGTTTTTTGTAAGATCAGTGCTTGCATTGTGTGCCCATGGGGTGGTGTAATCGATCACCTATTGGTGCAAGAGCACCTATGATAATCCCTAATCATAGTTTTTTTTTGGCTTATACTCACCTTAGCCAAGTTAGTAGAGTTTATTTTTGACCTTAGAAGGTCTTGCAACGGTGTTCCTAGCTAGATTTGACTAGGATCAATCCAACCTAGATGTTTTATGCTTTGTTAGTGGTTGGTGTTAGATTAAGCCCAAAATGGGAAAATTGGTCCAAAATCCTTCAAGGCTTAGAATAGGCTATAAATGTGCCTAAAAAGTCCTCTAGGATGTTTTTAATTCAATCTAGGTTGATTAGAGGTCATTGGGATTTGTTTTATGCAAAGTTGTCAAAGTTGTCAAAATGTTGCATGACAACATTTGCAATTTTTAAAAGTTGCATGGCGAAATTTGGCATGATTGGATTCTTTTTCAAGAATTATGGTGGGTATTCAATGTAATAGACTATATTCATGGGGAATTTTGATGTAGAGGGTTTGACAATCTAGAGCTTTTCTCACTCCAAGGTGCTTATTTGACTAACCCAACCATCCAATGGTTGTTCCTTATGGGATCTTCCTTCAATTAGGATCTCCAAGACCCTCTCTACCAACTTCTCCTCCAAGGTATAGTTGTTTTTTAGAAGACTTCAATGTTTCTAAGCTTAACTAGTCCAACTAGTTAACCAAAAGCCTAGTTTCCTCTACTAGAGCTCCACCTAAAATGCCAATCCTCTGCCTAGGATCTTCCCACACATTCACCAAGAATTTTAACACCCTTCTTGACCCATCCTTGGTCATTCTGTACTCATTCCAATACTCTGAGACTCTTTATCAATCCAATTGATCATTATTTCATTAGGAGGCCTAATTGCTCAATTCCTAGTAGGTCTATTTTAACCGATTTTGGTCAAATGCTCCTAAAATATCCAAATTACTCCACAAAAAAACTTGAAAATATTCAAGACATCGCCCAACACTATCAGAATCCAAAACCCTAACCTCTGAAAGCACCCAAAACCCTAATCTCTTGCAAGCCCTAGATTATAGCCTATTAATTAGGCCTTTGGACCATTCAGCATGAATAATTGTTAAAATTGTCTCCAATCTTTGATTCACCTCCTTCCACCTACAAATAATTTTAGGAGACTATCTATTGCATCTACAAATTCTACTAAGTCTTTCCCAAAAGGTCATGGGTGCTCGATCAAATTCTTTCTTCTCCCTGTCCTGGCTCACCTAGTTTCACCAGTCAGCCATAGGGAGTTACTTTTGGCCTAGGAAACCAATTGAAATGACAAGAAATAAAACCAAAATCCTATCTATAGCCTCTAACCCTACTTCCCCCATGCTTTTAGTCAATTCAACCAGAGGGTTCTTAGGTTAGAGCCATTTCTAGCTAGGTAGTGATGTACTGTCTCTGTCAGACTAGTGACCTACAAAATAGTGTAACTTTACATTACAAGCACTTGAAATCAAAATATCTAATGAACATGAAAGATGAAAGGAAACACTACACTTCCAAGGAGCCCAATCACCTATGCCAGTCCGTACATAGTCATACAGTAGCAAAGATACAGTGTAAATTACTGAAATGCAGATACAGTCATTTGTATAGGGGTGTTAGAAGTAAATGTTTCAATCCCAAATCTCATTAACCTTCTCCAAACCTTGAATCCATGCTCATATATTGAGCATGGGGTAGTTATAACCAATCTAACTACACTTTGCAAATTCTTGCAAAAGTTGCTCGAGCAACTTTCAAAGTTGCTAGCAACATTTTGTGTTTTGAGCATTTGGACCTTGTTTGGCAACTCGATGATTAATGTTGAATTCTAAGACCCCAAATAGGATATGTAGGGTCCTAAAACACACCTCTAACCTATATTTCACTAAAATGGAAAATTTACACTATTTGAAGCCAGAATGGACCCAAAACACCTAATGAGCACTAAGGCTCTTACAAGCATGAAGTTAAACTATAATTGCATCCAACCCCTTGAGTATTATTCTAACACACATAAAAACACCTAAAACAACCTTAAACAACACTAAAACATCAAATAGGGAGGCTCCCTGCATCATACTCCCCTATACAAAATAACTCAATTCCCTTGAGTTAGGGGGTCTTCAATGGTGACCCCATGTTTCTGAATGTCCAGCTCTATCATCCAAGTGGCCTCAGCTTTAGGTAGTCCCTGCCATTTGATGAGGTACTCCTTTTAGTTACATTTCCTTGTCTTCTTTAATACTTTAGAATCCAAGACACTATCCAATTGCAATGGCTTTGGGGTAGGTAGATCTTTCACCCAATCATCATCCTCCAAATTTGCAAGTGTAGACTGACCTGTGTCTAGTGATGATCCCTTATAAGGATACAAGTCACAAACATTGAAATTGGGTGAAATTCCCAAATCAGGAGGCAACTCCACTTCATAGGCATTCTTTCCATACTCATACAAAATCCTCAGTGGCCCTATCTTCTTCATGAGAAGTTTAGTAGCCTGACCCTTGGGTAGCCTTTCCTTCCTATGATAGGCTAGTACTAGATCCCCAACCTTGAACTATAAGTCTCTTCTGGTCTGATTAGCTTTGGATTTGTACTTCTCCACTTGCATTTGAATAGTCTTATTGACTTGATCATGCAACTCCTTCGTCTGTTCAACAAATGACTCTCCTTGAGCATTCCTCTTTTCCTTCAAACTGAGATCCCTCAGCTCTAATATTCCTCTAGGATTGACCCCATATACTATTTCAAAGGGGATTCTACCAGTACTCCTATTGATGGAGTCATTATATGCAAATTCTGCCTGCCCAATTATGTGATCCCATGACTGTCCATGTTGTTTTGTCAAACACCTTAACAAGTTCCAAAGTTACCTATTCACTACCTTCGTTTGCCAATCTGATTGTGGATGGTAGGTTGAAGAGAAAGACAAGTTTATTCCAAGCATCTTCCATAGGGTCCTCCAAAAGTGACCCACGAACTTACTATCTCTATCACTTACAATATTCGGTGGCAAAGCATGGATCCTCACAATGTCCCTAAAGAATAGACCTTCAATTTGAGAAGGATCATTTGTTTGCTTGCATGGAATGAAGTGGACCATTTTGCTAAAATGGTCTACCACCACAAATACACTGTCATGACCCGTAGGTGTCTTTGGTAACCCCAAAACAAAGTCCATACTAAGACACTCCCAAGGCCTTTGGGGTATGGATAGGGGTTGGTATAACCCAATATTGTTGCTCTTTCCTTTTTCCCTCTAACAAATCTAATATTGTTCTACAAATCTCCTCACATCTGATTACAACTTAGGCCAATAGTAGTGCCTATTCACTCACTCCAAAGTCTTATCCACTCCAAAATGACCCCCCAAGCTGCCTTGGTGTTTCTCCTTCATAATGTTTTCCCTCATTGAGCATTGAGGAATACACATAAGGTGACATTTAAACAAAATTCCTTCTTGCAACACAAACTCATTGAATTCCACTTTGAAACCCTGGTGAAACTTCACACACATTTCATAGGCTTCCCTGAAATCCTTGTCCTCCTTGTAGTGGTCCTTCAAATCATCCATCCCTACACTTTGCAATTGTATCTTCTATATTTTGAGTACTCTTCTACTAAGAGAATCTGCAACCTTGTTTCTAACTCCCTTCTTGTGCTTTATGACAAACGTATAAGCCTGCAATGATTCTACCCACTTCAAGTGCCTCTGATTTAGTTTTTCTTGCCCATTTAAGAAACTTAAAGCATGGTTATCAGTGTAGACCACAAACTCCCTAGGTAATAGGTAGTTTCTCCACTTCTTAAGGGCTTGAACCATAACATATAACTCCAAATCATTGGTGGAGTACTTTTGTTTAACCTCATTCAACTTTTCAGAGAAGAAAGCCACAGGATGTCCTTCTCGGCTTAACACTGCTCCAATAGCCAGCTTACTAGCATCACACTCTACCACAAAGAGTTGATTGAAGTTAGGAAACCTAAGAGTATGTACCTATGCAATCCTTTTCTTTAACATTTCAAACCCTTGGTTTGCTACCATAGTCCATTCAAACTTACATTTGATTCCACCTTTTATGGTGTTAAGTATAGGGGCACACACATGACTAAAATTTCTCACAAACTTCCTACAGTAGGAGGCCAATCCATGGAAACTCCTAACATCCCCTATGGACCTAGGTGTAGGCCATTCCAAAATGGACTTAACTTTATCAGGGTCCATCTTCATACATCCATTAGCAACCACAAAACCAAGGTAAACTAATTCAGTTTTGAGAAACTTGCACTTTTCTTGATTTATCATTAACTTCTCTTGATGTAGCTTCCCTAAGACCATCTCCAAATGCTTCATGTGCTCCTCCTTGGACCTACTAAAGATCAAAATATCCTCAAGGTAAAATTTTACAAACTTACCAATGAACTCTTCTAGCACTTCATTCATGAGCCTCATGAATGTGATAGGTGCATTACTTAGGCCAAAGGGAATTACTAGCCACTCATACAACCCTTCATTGGTCTTGAAGGTTGTCTTCTACTCATCACCAGGCCTCACTATTATCTGATGATATCCTGATTTCAAATCCACCTTTGAGAAGTAGCAAGATCCTCCTAGATTGTCCATCAAATCTTCTATCTGGGGCATTGGGTACCTATATCTGATTGTGATCATATTTATAGCTCTTGAGTCCATACACATCCTCCATTTTCCATCCTTCTTAGGTGCAAGTACTGTTGGCACAACACATGGGCTTAAACTCTTCCTTATCAACCCCTTATCCAACAAATCTTGTATATGTTTTTCTATTTGTACATTCTGACTTGGTGTCATCTTATATGCTTCTTTGTTTGGCAAATTTTCT
>MU228416.1:74207-110333 GCA_018584345.1 Thuja plicata | reverse complement strand
TATATATATATATATACTGTTGTTTTATCCATCCATATGACAACAGACAATTTGTTATTCTTTGAATGTGACTCATTCTAGAAAGTTATTCAAATAATTCTTCTTTCATATTCAAATGTATCATCTGTTTGAAACTTGATATAGAAAATTATTTAGACATGTTCAATGGTCAAGTGATTTTTTTTTGGTATATTGTACATTGTACACTCTTTCAAGGTTCAAGATATTGTGATGATGTCATCATTGTGTGGAAACATTCTTCATTTGTTTAGTCTACTATGTAAATAACTATTAGACACATGTTTTGGGTATACAAAATAATAGTTTATAAGAAAGAGGGTATGATAGTTCTATTGTTATTAGTTGTGTTTGATATCATAATTGTGTGAAGCATTCTTCAAAGATTTTGTCTACAATGTAAATAAATATTAGATGCATTTTTTTAATATACATAGATTATAAGAAAAAAAAATTGATAATTCTATTATTGTTAGAAGCACTATTTGTTTCTAGTGAATATTTGCAAGTATTCTTAAAGAGAGATTAATTTTACCACATATCTCATACAAAAAATAATGTATCTAAACATAAAATGGAAGTTGTCAAAATCTCTACCTCTAAAAATTTTGTTGACATATTATCTTTCTCAAATGAAAATTATTTGTCACAATCCTTATTGGATAGTTGACTATACCTACAAATTAAATATTCATAAATCTATGCATTCATAACTTGGAGACTAGTGGTGGAGAACTTGTATTATCAAAAGAGAGGTCACAAGTTTAAATCCCTCAAATGAGTAGGCTATGTATGTCTTGATTGTAACACAATTACTCAAAAAAAAAAAAAAAAAGACTACAAAAGAACTTTTCCTTTTCTTAACCACCTTCCAATATTATGACATTTTATTATAGAAAACAAATACTATCTTTCCATTTTAACAATAAACCTTTTTAAAATGTTAACATATCTACCAAAAACAATTGTATCATTAAAAATCTTTTCATAATTTTAAAACAAAGTACATATGAACAACAAATTTGGACCTTTATCCACACAAAGTCCGAATCCATAAGACATACGGTATGAAAAGTAGTTGGGAAATATGTATTTCCATGGTATATTTGGAAGACAAAATACAGTAGTTTTTACAGGCTAATTTTGCGTATGAATATCTCAAACCCGGTCACATCAACCATGAATGCATGGTTGGGAGAGGAGGATGGACCAACTGCCTAAAAACAGTAAAACAAAGCCTACCTCCACAACCTAACACTCTACTTTCCTTCAACTGCACGCTAACTTTCCACTGCAATAAATTTATGAAGTTTCTGCAATGTTTTTTCTTCGAATTTCATCGACTCCCTCTCTTTATTTTATTTCCCTCAACAAATATTCTTTCTTCGTGTCTCCACATTATTAACTAGGGGAGAGGACCTGGTAGTTGAGCACTCTAGTTTCGCGCTTCTCAAAATCCTATGTGGAAAGTTCAAATCACTCTTATTTTTTTATAGTAGCTTACTTGACAAGTCCCCTGCTTATAACTAAGGTTTCAGGGCCACATCATCAAATATGATGCCACATCAGCATGCTTTTTGCCAAGGTGTCCAAAACAGCCCAAAAAAAAAGTGAGACCAATCGTAGTGTATTAGGGACCCCCATAGTTGTGCAGCTGATATGACATCACACAATTGGTTGTTTTTTAGAATAAGGGACACATTTCATTCAATTATGGGTAGTCGTCATTAGGAAAAACAACTTTAAAGTCACAACTATTGATACAATACTGTCAAAAAAATTGGATATTAAATCAACAAGTGTGGGTATCAAGTTAACAACTCCTATCACAACCATTGGAACGTGTTCAAGTAGTAGGTCCTCTCCCCTAACCATATTGTATATCTCCATTCTTAATTAATGCCATATTCATATTAGCTGATAATATTTTCATATTGCACCATATCCACTATCAGTTAAAATATGATTTTTGTTTTAGAATTTGGAACATCAATTCATCCGAAAATCACTCATTCTTCTTTAAAGCTGGTAGACTACGAATATAGTTGTTCATTCTGAGAAGAAAACACAACATTCTTGAACATATGATTTGGTCCTAGCGATTGACTTATAATTGTCTATGTGACGCAACACAAAATATGATGAAGATAAGGAAATGGTGGGAAGAAGTCATTAAAACATTTTACTCAAATTTCTAGAAGAGATTCCACAGCTAGGGTTCGTTCTCCATCTATAAGCTAGACGAAGATAAGGTTTTAATAGTCTCATGTCATGGAGTGGATAAACGTATACCTACCTCATACATGACCCAAGAAACCTACATCAAAGTAACACGTAAACTGGTAGCTTCAATCTCATCGAGTGGTATGGCATGGTAGTTATGGCTGGGCTTAAAAAATCTACGGGCTACAATTGTTGTGGTAGTTTGTGTGTGTGTGTTTTTTTTTTTGGGGTAGTTATTACATTTAGGAGTATAATAGAATAATTACAGCTATTTAACATGAGAATATCAATTTTATAGATTTAATTTATAGTGGTTAGTTCATGGCTACATTCTTATGGTCTAATATGTCCCCATGACACAAATATACTAAGGGCGTGTATTCAAGGATAAGCAGCCCCGCTTAAGGTTCTTTTGCCTCATGACCCGAACACCTGTCCATCTAGCAAAGTCTCAAATCAAACGATTTCAAACCAAACTACAAAAATGCTCACTGACATGACACATGACAATCTTCACCTCACCCTCAATGAGATTGGCTAAACGTGGTATATACGAAGAATATTCTAAGACAAGTCATGGGACGTTTACAAAAGGCAACTTTTTTTTTCTAGGTGTTGAATGAATGAATGAAGCAATTTTAATGATGTCCACGAGACTAGCGGTCTAAGGACCAAGAGAGGCCCATTAATCTACATGCTGTAGTTTCTCCATGTAGACCCTTTTATTGTGGATCCTCATTAGAAAAGTAGTTGTTTTGTGTAATTTTTCCTCTTCAAAAAGCTCATTCAAACTGTTCACATGTAAGTTGTCTTCGTAATGACTGCGAATATCTTCATAAGTAGCACATACAACAAATTTGAAAAAATTGGAGCTTTTTTTTTTTCCAATCATTGATTCTACGCTCTAACATACTCCCAAAGAGTTTTGCAAGAAGGGCATTCACCATAATGGTGCGATAATAGGAGGGATTGTTGATTCACCACTCTTGTGAAGAGGAATAACAACACTGGTAGTCCACTCCATAGGGAAGCTTCCCTGTGTGACCTTGTTGAAGATATCATTGGTGTGCGGAGCCAAGAGTTTCACTCCCCATTTTAAAAATTCATCTTGCAAACCATCAATATCTTTTGCTTTACCATTTTCCAGCTTCTCTATACCTAGTTTAACGTCCTTAATAGAAAATAGCTTGGGTAAAGTATCAATTAGAGGTGGGCTATCCTCCCCATTTGGCCTTTCATATAATAGCTTCGCATATTGCAACCATTGAATATATGTGATGTTATTTTCTACTTGTTTTTTCTTCTACTGTAACTCTCTCCAATAACCCTTAGGATTATGTTTCCCTAAAGAGATTAACTCTTTCCTTCGAGTAGTCACATAACCCTCCTTTTGTAATTTTACCAGCTACTTGTATTCGTAAGTATTTTCTTTTCTAGATTACCCCTCTTCAAGAGATCTCTTTATCTCCTTGGATTTTTTTTCATACCAAGGGTTAGCTGGAAAAGTGTTTGAGATGTCCCTCATTGGTCTAGATCTCTTACACTCCCTTAGGGCACTATGAATTATTGGAATTAGCATGTTGCTGCTCAAGTGTTCACTCCCACCATTGTTGTCCTTGGGATCAACGTTGTTTCTAATCAACTAGAGCTACCGATTAAGAGCAACATAAAATAGTTCATGATTCTCCTTATTTATAAGTATTTTACCCTATTTATGACCTTTTTATACCAGTGCCTTGGGTCTGCCCACTTTGCAGACCCTTTGTATTAACACCATATTGTATAAAAAGAGGCATGTGATCAGAATTTAACTCCATAGGGCAGCGTTCAATCTTGAAATCCATCAATTTGTGAATGGATATTTGAGAGCATATCACATAATCCACAATGCTTTATCCACTATACATTTTACAAGTTATGCCATTTGATCTTGGTCAATACTTCATGCTATTGCATATAACCAAACCATGGAGATTACAAAGACCCAACAATTCAGCTTTGAAATGCAAAACACTTCCCTTCTCATCCTGTGAAGTCCTTTAACTGAAGTTATCTACACTCTCCTCTAGCCACGGGGGATTACAGTCCTCTTCCATCTCGCTGCCCAAATGAATAGATTGATTACTTGTTTTCCTAACATTAAAATCCCCAATTAATATTGTGTCTCCTATAGAGCTGAAAGCATAAATATCTTTCTTTAAAGTTGCATAAGCATCTTCATTGTCAAGATTTCTCTTCTTGTAACACCTTGAACTTTTAGGTGCGAAGTAGCAAGTAGCCAACCGCTTAACCACCCTAGAATCTCCAATGTTTAGCCATATAAAATATTTATTTAGGTATTCTTTCTCCACTTTTATGATTTTGTTCTATGTTTCCTTTATTAGTATTGTTATCCCTCTATTTCCTTAACCTGTCTCTCTGGTGCAGGAGCACCTCATCCTAGAGGTCACTATGAGATACATAAGGTTTTTGAGTCATTTAAAGTCAATTATATGATGTATTGATTCATTTTGAATCCATTTGTAAAGGTGTTGACAAGAAATGTAAGCATGTGCACAATATTGCTCAAGTTGTCAAATAGGTCATGTTTAGGTCTACATGGTCAAATTTGTGTAAAAGACCCATGGAAGGGTAAAATAATTATAAAAGGTCTTAAATATTCCATCTGGATAAGTATAGAGAGGTTTGGCAAAGTTTTGAAGTCATTTTGTCAAAAATGTAAAAGTTGCATAAAAAGTTGTAAAATGCAACATTGAAAAAGTTGCTAACATTACAAAAAATGATGTAAAAAGGTAGATGGTTGGTCTTGGGGGTAGTTAGGAAGGTTTCTAACTGTCAAATGGATATAAATACCATTTTATGGTCGAACCAAATCATATTGGAGAGGAGGAAATAATTTGATACATTTTTGGTGCATTCTACTATTGTTGTTTTGATTGGTTTTTCAGTTTTAGTGTTGGTTCCAGGCCTTTTACGGCCATGTATGGCCTGGAAACCCTGTAACATAGTATTTTCTAGATAGAATGATGAATCTTCTTTCTCATTCTTTTTGTTTGGTTCAATTTTACAAATAAATGAATAAGTTATGAGCATTTTGGTGAAAGTGGGTATTTGCAGATTTGAGATTCCCTATCTACAGTCCGATTGAAACATTTAGTACAGATACATTTTAGATGATCAGGACCTCTAATCATATTAATTGGAAAGATATGTGAATTATATTTCATTCAATTTTTGTTTGAATCATTTTCATTCTGATTTGTGAAAGTTATGTATATTTGAATGGAAACTGGTTGTTAAAGATTTGCATTGGAGTTGCAGGCAGTGATATGTGTTTGAAGAATGATTTATTGATTGGAAAAATTAATGGCTTACATATTATGAAACTAGACTCAAACATGGTTAATATAAAATTGTTTTGGTGTAATTTGGATTTAATTTGAGAAAGATATGAGATGCCCTAGGTAGGGTTTGATGTTTTGCTTCTGGTTTATGACAGAAAATATGGCTCTTGGTACAGAGATCATAACTTTTTATTGAAAGATTGGATTTGTCTAAGTTTTGGATATGTTTTGAGGAACCTAATTATATAGAGTTCCAAAAAATTATTTTTCAATAGGATTTCAAAACAAAAAGTTATGAATAATGGAATCAGATAAAGAAATCAGGATGTGCAAATGCAGAAAGGTTGATGTTTTTGTGTTCAAACATGTTGTGTTTTACCTCATAAAATGCCTCTATATAAAGATATTATTGAATGGATGTTGAAAGGATCATAAAGGATCCTAGTTATTATTTGTTTTTTAGGATGCTCTGCATCACTCTCTCTCTTCATTCCAAATAGAGATTTTATTATATCCTTCAAATTCTGGGATTTTGCACCCTTCATGTTCATGTGTTTCTATTAGAAAGATAATGTATTTCCCTTCGTCTATGGGCCCCAATCCCAGTCCTCTTCTCCACGAGTATCCTTTAAAATTCTAACTTACCATGATTAGATACTCTCGTGGGGCCTCAAATCCCTATTTCTGGTGTGCTAGTCTATTAACAATTTGTGCTTTACCATTCTTCAGCCATGCCCACTTTCCTGCATCTCTCTCTAATTTTACTTTCTCCCATTATTTCCTCCTCTCCTCTTGTTGTATGAGTGTTAAATCTTCATCTAGTAGATTTGAGTACCTTTAAGCAACCCCCTATTCTTCAAAATTAAAATCTTGTCCTCTATGTTGCCTAAAGTAACTCCCATATGTCTATCTTTCGCAACTCCCATACTCATACAAATCATTTTTTCTTGACGTATATTTCCCGTCCATTTCAACTTGTCTCTAAGGAAATCTCATGCTAGAATATCTATTTTTCCACACTCTCCATAGTCCTTTAGTCCTTTGATAATTATGTTTACTTCCTTTTCATGTTTGTCTTTTTCTTCTCTTATTTGCTTCTTTATTTTCATATTGATGATTTAGTTTTTCTCTCATATCAGTTCATTCACCACTTGGGCCCAGGACTTGGCCTCTTTTATCTTCTCTTTTAATTTGTTTTCTATCATTACCATGTTTTCCATTGCTTCCTAAAACTCTTCTATTTGTTGTGGTTGATTTCATTGGTTCAGGGCTGCAATTTTATGTTTCTTTCTCATAATCCATATCTTTCTTTAGGTTGACTAACTCTTGCTATCCTCTCTTAAAGTTGGTTTGAAGGCTTAATACTTTCTCTTTTAGTCATTTTTTCCCTCTGAAGTTCCCAACTAGCTACTGTGACCTCGTGTAACTTGTCACTTTCTTGTTGTCCCTTTACCTCAAAAATTTTGAGTCCCTTTTCAAGTCCATAAGGTCACTTACATACAGCTCTGATGTCCAAAGCAAAGGGGAGGAAGAGGGGATGTAAATATCTTTATTTCTTGGTGATTCCCCCTCTCCACCTTCTTTGTCCACCTCAATATTTTTTATATAGGAGTCTTTGTCCTATCATCTTTGATTCCTCTTTATCTGCATGGTCATCTGCTGCATGGTTCCTTGAATCATCTATCAAGATTTTGTTGTTAGCTACCTAAGGAAGTATTATGATGAGCCTTTTTCTGGAGATGTTTCCTCTTTCGAAGTTGTCTCCACTTTAGAATCCCAAAATATTTTTTTTCATTCACAATGATGAACTTATTATTTATGTTTCCTGCTCCTCCCTGGAGAACCTCTAGTAGGAGGGATTTCTACTCTAGACCATACCATGTTTGTACTAGAGAACCTTTGTTGAAACAATATGCATGTTGGAAAGAAAATCATGGTGAAATAATGAAAACTTTCCAATATGATGGCGATTTGTTCACAACTGGAACTCATGCTGGTCATAGCCAATAGAAAGGGAATAGTTGGCTCCCATGGAAAATATGTAACAAACTAATCATGTTAAAATATTTTGCATGGCGACGGTTGTAAGAAATAGAATGGTGAAAAGATTATACTAGTATGTAATGCAAAAGGAGAGGATTGAGTCTATAAAACTTGAGAGCCTGTATTCTAATGAAGGATATTGTTCTAGAGTAAAAGTAGACTAAAAAATCATATGGCCTAATTTCTATTCCTAGTGAACCACCTTGGTTTTCCAGCTTGAGGCATATGTTTTGGCATTGGTGTTCTATGGGTTACCTTCGAGCCTTGACATGTTTTCTCTTAATGAAATATGAAGAATGTGCTTATAATACCTTTCTTTTTTTATTATTCAAAGTGTTGTGTGCTAATTTATTTTATGTTTGATCCAATTTACTTATGTTGACATTTTTATCTTCTATTTGTCCAAAGAAATGAGAGATCATGTAACCTTTTTACTCTTCCAAATGCCTCTAAAGTAGAAGATAATTGTATCAATTATAGCCTACTTCTCAAGAGGACAGATCTTGGGGGTGGTTGCTCCTCCAACATACCCTTGTAGGAAGTATTTTTGTCTAAAATAGAGGGACATTCCAAATGTCTCTTGTATGATTTTCATTTAGAGGTCACCTTCCTCTACCATGTCTCTCACTGCACAGAGAATTTTATATCCCTTAAGGGACTTGTGCCTTTATTTGGACCCTTGTAGATGCTCCCCATGACTAAGATCTAAATATTATATTCTATGTCATGTATAATTTATGTGTTTCATTCTCTTAGTTAACAATGATGAGTTTATGGTACATCGTGTTTGATTCATAAAGGTTTAAGTCGCAAACCAGGAATAACTAGATCAATATGAATCTCATCAAATACATTCTTAAGTATTTTATAAAAGCCTTTTTTTGACAAATTTTCTCCCTTATATTAGTTGGTTTGTGAAAGATTTATTTCCCTTTCCTTTAAAATAATAATATGAAGAACCAACTTTTAAAATCTTAGAGGTTGTTTCATAGGGCACAATTTGTCCCACTCCTATGAAACTTCGTAACTTCCCTTATTTAGGCGCGAGCCTCTTAGGGATGAAAATAATTTATGTATATTGTTATCGTCAAGAGATACTGATTGAATGGTATATATTCTATTAAAGTTATTTTCTTTAATATTTTAGCATAGTCATTTATTTACTAGATATTTAATAGTTTGAATTTTTGTAGATAGTGCAATAAAGGAATGCACCATCACTCTTACCAATTATGCTCAAGAAATTGAACTATAATTTTTTTATTTTCATGAAAATTTTCCTTCTATATAACTAAAAAAACTAGTGGTGTAATGTTTCATGAGATTTTAAAAAGAAAATTATGAATGATGAACATTATGTCTTTTTAATTGGTGTTTTTTACTTTTTTTGTTCTTTTTAAGAGAGGGATAAATGCGTTGATTTGGAGCTATGAAATGGTGACACCACAAATGGGGGACCACATGCCCAATATGATTTAAACATTGATGGAAAGAGAAATAACAGAACTGCTAAACCATGACAACATGCCAATACAATCTAATTGGTGAGATTGTTTCTATGCATATGCTACATGAAATTTTATTGAGAGAAAAATATTATAGAGATTATTTCTCAACATTTAAGAAAATAGTATAGTTTTGATTATGCAAACTAGTTTTTTGAAATGAGGAGTGGATGTGGGAAGAATATAGGAGGAGGAGTAGGGATTTATGCAAAGGATGGAGATGAGGTAGATGAAAAGGGTGATTAGGAAGATGGAAGGGATTCTTCCATAGTTAAGGAAAGAAAGCAAAGGCCATTCAAACTAGTTGGGGTGCTATATAAAGGGGTTATTGACATGCCACTATGCTTGGTCTATGTGTAGTATCCAAATGTTGAAGATGTTTTTTTATTTTTATTTTTTGCGTTGTCCCTTTTGGTTGTTGTTTGGCCTATGTTGGAGAGTGTTTCATCTCCTACTCCAAGGAATACATAGCCTTGTATTTTTTTTGTTACAGACCTACTTTTTAGTTCTTTCATCTTGATCGATGGAGTTTTATATGTTGAAGTCTTTGTTTGTGGTGGGTTCCTTGTAGACCCTAGTTTTTTGGCTTCTATCTTATGTGTAAGGGAGTGTGAGGGTCATTCTTCCCTCATGAGTTTCTTTCAAATTGGTCCTTCCTCTTCTTGGTGCACTTTTGTATTTTGGGTTGGCTCTATTTCCCTTAGTTTTATCATTTCCAATTTGTCTTTCAAATGGGGAAGATTCTTCTGGGCTTCTAGAGCCACTAAAATTGTTTACTTGATTTGTGGTGGGTTCCTTGTGGGATGCATTTATATTTTTTAGCTCCTTTCCTAGTGGAAGGTTGGAATTTGGGTTTTTTTTCCTAACTTCCTTGGTTGGTTTGTTTTGCGGAGTAGATGTTCTTATGCGTCCCTTTTTCAGGGATTTCTTTTTGTGCTTCCTAGCTTTTCTCAAGTTTGAAGATGTAGTGTAGGTTTGGATGGAGTGTTGGGTGGTTTTTCCAATGCTAATTTCCTATTTAGTTGACTTGATGTTTTTTCTATGATAGATTTTTTCCCTTCTTCTATCATTGTCTTTTTTCATTTTGAGTCTTAGGTTTTGTCTAGAATGGATTGCCTCAAGCTAATGTAGGTCTTTTTTAGAGTTTTTATTTTGGTCGATAGTCTGTTATAATTTTTTCAAATAGAAGATTTTTTGGTTGGTATTGAGAGGGGTCTTATTCTGATCCTTGTTGATTTTTTGACGAGGGCCTGTATTTCTTCTACCTTTTCCTATTTTCATGAGCCTCCTATAAAGGTGAAGTGGTATTCTATGGAGGTGGAGATCTTTATTGTGAGGTGAATTGAGGGTGTATTTATTTATCTAGTGGCTTCCTCTCCTATATGTCCTATTGATGTGAAGAATTCTAATTCAGGATAAATTGTGTGTCATAGTAAGGTGGTTGGTGCTACTCTTTCTTTGAGTAGTGGCTATAAGTTGGTTGATGTTTGTCTTGTCCCTATTTTCTTTCCTCTCACTCATATTGAGGTGGAGATTTTGGAAGGAGAAGGGAGCTCATGGATGTTTCACTGGAAGGTGATAGGTTTCCTTTCAAAACCAATTGATCACATTATGAGATCTTCTCAAAATCCTTTGTGAATTTTTTAGAGGCTTTGTCTTGGTGTTGTTACAACTTGAGATTTTCCTTTTTTTTGCTCCTTTAGATTGTTGTAGGTTTGCTAATTATTGAGCTAGTGTGGGTATGTGCTCTATTTTTTGCATCTTTCTATCATTGGGTTTTGGATCTCACCAAAATTTACATGTATGTGGTTTTGGGGCCCCTTTAAAATTTGTTTACTCTTAATAAAAAACTTTAGAGATACAAATTTTCTTATGTACTAAGTATGTACATTCATATAAAAATATTTCAAATTGATCTAGAATATTACATATATTTAATTTATATATTAACAAATTAGAAAAAAGTATTCTAATTTTTTATGTTGTAGAATAGACAAAAGAAAGAACCAATGAAAAACACCAATAAATCCTAAACCTTGAAATGACAATGTTTTTGATTTGGGGTAAAAATAGGTTTTGAAGGGGCCCCGAAACCCTGTACAAGTAGATTTTGGAGGGAATTTGAAAACTGACTAAAATGAAACGCTGCTAAAGAATAAACATTACAAAAAAAATCCCAAAGACAGTAAACTGCCAGTAGCTAACAAAGATGAGACTCTAAAAACCCAGCTACACCAAGAACCAACAAAAATCCTTACACCATAAGTTTAGCAAGAGTAAAAACTCCCTAAATAGAAATTCATGGTTTTAACATGGATCCCTAAACCAAGAATACCAACATATTGGAACACCAAAGTCCCATTCTCAGCCTTTCACCCAAACCAAAAATAACCAGCCTCCAGCATAGGCCCTTGAAAACTAACAACATCCACCTGTAGGCACCAACCAGCCACAAACAACAAACAACACAAAGAAAAGAAAATGGGAAGGCCCCAAATTCCCTCTTCCTTATCAGCATAAACAAGTCTGATAATAACCAGCACCAAAGGCATACCTCCATCACTGATAAGGTTTTTCAGCGCAACCCAAACATTCTGAAGAAAAATAACCCTCAGCCATTTCCAGCAAGCTTTCAAGTGGCAACACGAAAGAGGAAAACCCACTCCACTAACCACAATCTCCTCTAAGCAGCCACAAACCACCTCAATAGGCTGATCCATCCCCTCAATAGAAACTTCCCCCTCGATAGGAAGTGAGGGAGAAGAGAACCGAAGAACAGAAAGGCTCCACCTCCAAAAAGCCACACAAAAAGCTCCCACCTCTATAGGGTTATACACCACATTGATAGGAGTAAAATGCAGAGGAAATAAGCCAAAAAGGGGTTCATCCCTAAAAAATAAAGCTTCCAGCAACAGGGGATAGCCAATAACAAAAGAAAATAACCCAAAAAGACAGGAATAGAGATAAACAACCCAAAATAGGTCAAGCCATTTGTCAAACACAGAGTAGGAAAACCACCCACCAAGATAAACATTGGATCTACAAATGGGCATCTCTGCCATAGCCAAATAAAAGCCTCTCACCCAAACAAGGCAAAGAAAACAGAATAGGGAAAGCCAAGAGACCTCAAAAATGAGGTCCTCTGCAAACAAAGCACAAACCTCATACAAACCAGACAAGGGACGCCTTGAACCCAACACCCTCCCAAGAAAAAAGGTAGAGAGGACCTTCTCCTCAAAAAAAATCTTCCATGAAATCCCTCTCTCCCGTCAATCTATACAAAATCTGCCAAGAGTCTATGAGTGGCGGAAACAAGCAAAAAAGAAGCCTGGACCCTCTGCCAGCAAAACACAAGTTGTGCAGCCAAGGGCCCCAACCTAGCGACCAACAAAGAAGCCCGCTTCCCCATCTACTTCATTGGCCTCTCCTTCAGCCCCTTCCTCCTCTACAATGCCTCCCCTAGAGGAAGCCCTAACCCCCGCTACTTCTCTCACACTCCCACTGCCGCTCATTGCGTGCGCTTGAAATTTCCAATAATGTTAAATTAGGGCATTGAAATGACAATGTTATCTTAAAGCATACTTCTTGAAACTTAAAATAAAGTAACCAAATTTAAGAGGAAGAAAATAAACTTAAAAATATTAAGGGATATCTAGAAACCTATCTAAAATAAAAAGAGAAGAATATGGAAACAACTAATAAATGAAAACAAATAGGAGAAAAATAACCTCATGTTTTATTAATTTAATCTTTATGCTTTTAAATGTAAACTACAAAAGTAAATATTTTAAAAAAATAAACACCTAAACAGATTACCATAGCAACTACCCAAAATGTAATATGCCAAGAATTTTCCCCTTATTACATTAATTTGAACAATAGTGGAACATTTCAAGGGTTTTTAACCCTTGACCCTTCTAGAGATTTCAATGAATTATCTCCACAAACCCTCCTCACTAACCTAGGAGAAACCAAACTAGCTGTATGATTAGCTCTCCTAACTCTTGAACCTAAAACAATTTACACAATATGAGAGAACATAAAAGTGTTCCCATCCTTCATCCACAACAAGACACTTTTCCTCCAAAAATCTATGTCTCCTTTGAGTGTGTCTAATATCTCCCATTGTAATTCCCCAACAAGGAACCCTCGAGGCATAGGGATCAAATGTGCACTATGCAATTTTTTTTGAAACATGTAATTAACATCATGTACAAAAGTGCATTCAGAACCATGATGCATAAACAAAGATTAAAAAAAATAACAAAAATAAACCATGGTCCACAATCATGCACAAGTGGAAGACTGAAATGTACTACCAAGGGTTCCAAGGTAACCCCTAAAGACTAAAAATAATGTGAACTATTCATGTTCAAGACGCCATGTGAGAGTCCAGACCATGTCCACAAACATCATAGGATAAGACCAGAACATCAAAAATAATCGCTAACATGGAGAAAAGTTCATCATCAGAAAGATCCAATACGAGATTTATTTTAAGCCCAAATAAAGTGATCCTAACATCATTAAACTGAAATAGAAATCAAGATGTATATACATGAAATTGATCTTGAAAATACAAGGAATCCAACCATAAAGTTTGTTTTCATACAAACCCAAGGGAAAACCAAGTAGTTGTAAATGTATAGGAGTAGTCTTAGTATAAATGCACAGAAGTGGGTTTACCTAGGCTAGTGCATAAATGAATGTGCCAAAATATAGAAAAAATGCGCAAAAAGTACAAATGCTCAAAAATTATGCATGAATGCACAAAAAAAATGCATGAATACACATAAATATTGAACATATACATAAAAAAAATAAAAATATGCATAGGAATCATGCAGATGCATAAAAATGGAAAATAAGCTTATGCCAACTCCAATTTACGGCCTGAAAATGAACATCTCCACACTATGGAGTATTGGAAAGCATAATTATAGGTTGTACACACTCAATATAATCAATAACATTAAAATCAAGGGTGATCTACAAAGCATATCATCAAATGCTTAAAATCATTAAAAAGGATGAAAGGGATAGAATGAGAATATCATGCTCAAAATCTATCAGTGAAAGTAATATACTACTTGTACACTAGTCCCCAGTAGTGCACGCAATGCCACCCAATCATGTGGTACCCTCATTTCCACCTCATTGTGCTCTCAGAGATACTCACCTGACCACAAAAACAAGGCATGCACACAAACCAAGAATGAAAAAAAACACGCCAATGAAATGCAAAACTCAGGGGACGGTAAAGTGAACCCAATGCAACACACAAATGTGAAAGTAAAATATGGAATAAGAAAAAAGAGCGACTACTCAGTACTACCAAAGGTCAAGGAAGGGGCTCAAGTATGTAGTATCATAATAGAGGATTCAGTTTCCCATGTAGCATCGAGCCTTTTATCAAGATCCTTGGAGGTCCAGACTTAGTATGTATCTTTGATAAATACCCTAAGACAGTCAGTCAATGCCTTCGATCAACCTCCGCAAATGATGAAGCAATCGAATCAACTCTTATTAATGTGTTTACCCTAGTTCATTTTATTATGTTATCACTTTTTAGGAACTCCTTGACATGTCCTATGTCTGCCACTTATAGGTCGAGATCCATGTTAGGATCCACTCCACTCCACTACCCAAATACGTAAGGTCATCTCATTTCAACAAGGATGCACAAAGCACTTGATAGAATGCCAAATCCAAGTCCAATAATAAAAATGATAAGAAAGCTCGATTGGCCTCAACCAAGAAGATGGGTCCCTCAAGATACCGACATGGCACACTCAAATATGCTTGTGATGTTGTCTCAACACCAACATCACTAATAAAGATGCATTTAAAACCAAATATCAAGAAAAGTCCAAAAAGGAAGAAAATGACAAATTTTCCATGCACACAACACACTCAACTAACCTCTTTTATAGGAGCATGAATTCCAAGGTGAACTTGATTTTAAAAAGATCAATCAAATACTACAATCATACGATTAATTTCTAATCCCAAATTACATGCCAATCAAGGAAATGCTCAAGGACTAAAATTCAGTCCCGAAGGACGTCACCATTAACAATCTATAAAAAAAATGACCAAACATTTGTTGACTTTGTGGTGAGGGAATCTCCATGGATATTCATTGTATGAGATCCTTGGGTCAGAGGTTTGAGTCTCCCTTCTGTGGGTGCTGAAGGCTCAGTCGGTGTTGAGGGGGAGATTGTTTGCTTGGTGGTCAACACCTCCTTGGAGATTCATGACACGGCTTAACCACCTCCTATGGATCGGGTTAAATCTGGAATTTGTATCGAGAATTGATAGTTTGAGCTTTTGGTACAATGAAAAACTATTCCATCAACATTCAAACTTCAAATAAAGAAAAAAGAAGAATTTTTTTTTGGTCTAATGTACCCAACAACAGATTCATCCAATAAAATTCCCGATCTGAGCATACATGAAAAAATGGATAGCATAACACAATAAAACCCATATATTCCAATTTCCCAAAACAAAAATATTTTTAGAAGTCCAAATGGACAACCAAAAGAAATGAGATTGCGGGGCAATGTTAAATCTCAACCCACGTAATTAAAGAAACTTACTTTGAATCAAAAGATGAAGAAAAATGAAATATATAACATGTCCTACCTTAGACAACAATGAAAACACAAAAGTAGATTGGAGAAAATAAATTCTCTATGAAAAAAAATGACTCTAGAAAAGTGGGAGAAATTATATCACAAATCCAACAAGCCACTACCCACAAGAATTTGACAAGCGAATCAATCCCAAAGAGTAAAAGAACTATTTTCTCCAAAATAACGTGGAGTTAAATCTAATTTCCCCAAAACCAAAAGTGAGGAAATGAATCTTTTTCCCTAATATAAATTTACTTTTTTTTTCCAAAAAGACCAAAAAGGACTAAATTAAAATCACTTAAATAAATTAAATCAAAACTATAGACTTCCCAAAAATACTAGTGGATAATTTTTTCCAATTCCAATTAAATGGAATTGAACTACGAAATTCTTTTCGGTGAATAAAAATAAATCCAAACCATTTAAATAAGCCTTTAATTTAAAGTTGTTTCATGACAACTGTTGGAACTCTAAATGCACAGACATGTATACTGGTTCAACATAATATGCAATTGAAATTTGGATTTACCAAACAATACCAAAGGTATAATAAATCAATTACGGGTACATTATCCATACATGGATGATATTGGCTAAATCATGAATGACTGGTGAAACTATCTCTTATATCACTATCGAAGATAAGACACACTGAATCTTGCAGCTTAGGTGGTGACCATGTCTAGTACGTGTCTACTAAAATATGCACAGATCAAGTGCAATTGTTCACCGTATAAATAATTGAAGAAAAATAACAAATAACCACAATGCACCTAATGGAAAAATGATGCTCTTGTGACATGATCATTCATGTGTATTAAAATATCATAGCACTTTTTGTTCCATATTCAATCATCAATGTACATCTCATTTAAATTAAAGATTAAATAATCATTTACAACCATACAAGCATATACCAGTTCAATGAAATTTCCATCAGCAATAAAGACACAATAGAACAAAAAATTAGTGATAATCATCATAATAACATAATCTAATATTCTAATGAGCCCAAAACTCACTTGAGCTAAATCAAATGTGTGGGAAGTATCACTCCAATATAGGAATCAATTTTTGGGGAATCAAAGGGAAGAGATGAGCATGAGCAGAGGAGCAGGAGCGGCTAGGGCTTCAAATGGCACTAGCCAAGCTAAAGACACCTTGGCAGTGGTTGAGGAAGATAGTGATTTACATGGGGATGGGGACCCCCTTTGGGATGTGCGACAGCTGTTCTGTGCACAGCACTTGCGGGCCTGCCTCTTTGGATTTTGCATGTTGCCTTTGCGCATTATTTTTACGCATTTGGAGGAAGTGCTCCTTGCCAGGGAGTCTGGCAAGGCTTGTGTGGTAGTGGGCCATGCCCTACCTGGTGGTTTTGGGGAGTTTAGTCACTCCTAGATTTGCATGCCGATTGTTGGATGGATCTGTGTTTTTCAAGCCAGGTTTATTCCTGTGCCCTATTTTGATGGCCCAAGGTGCTTTGCTGGGTTTTTTGGTGGTGTGGGCACTGGAGCCACTGTTCTTTGGTTTGGGGCTTACTTTCTAAGGCCTCTATGCCATGTCTTCTGGTGCTGCTTGTATGGTCTAGTTTTTTACTTTGTGGAGCAGAGTTTGTTGGTGGGGAGTTTCCCCAAGACGCTTCTAGCCCATGTTTTTGGGGTTTCCATTTGTGTCTCTTCTCCATTTCCCTCATGGATTCCTATGGAGGTGGAGAGATTTTAGGTGTTTCTGGTAAAGGTATGTTTTGAACTTCTTCCTTCCTACTCTTCTTCTTTACCTATGGAGGTTGGTTGTTGCTTCTGTTGATGTGAAGACTAGCTGTGCGGAAGTGACAGAGGGTTGCTGGTTGGGGTATCTCCTTTACCATGGACACTTGACCTAGGGGATTCAGAGAAGGTGGCTTGTCCTTTATGTTCTTAAGATCTCCCTTAACCCTATTGAGGTGGGTGATGCTCCTATTCAGGTGGAGTGGGTTTCTCATGGCAATGTATGGACCGGTAGCTGGACAATCTCTTTTGTGGGAAGATCTGAGTTTATTAAGGATTATTTTTCCTCTTCTTTTCACATTGTCTCTTCTATGGGGTTTGCCTCTAGAGTTTTTTTTTTTGTTTTTGGGGACCAAGTCAAAACCCATGTTGTTTATGCCAGAGATCCTTAAATGTATATTAACCACTCTGGCTATCCTTCTTGTGGCCATATGTCTTGGTGTGGGGAGCCAGCTTCCTCCCCTATTCTGGATTAATCTGTAGCCCTCAGGCCCTGTTCTAGACATCGATCCTTTCCTTTCTAGATTGATGTTTGGCTATTGTTTATGTGCTACTGGTTTTCAAGTTTATTTTAGCTTTGTACAACTGCTCATCTAAGTGGGTTTTTAGAGCCCCCTCAAAATCTGAGTGTACAGGGTTTAGGGGCCCCTTCAAAACCTCATTCTATAGCCTTGTGGTAGCCTGTTTCATCTGTTTGGCTCTGTCCTTTTAGTCTGGGTTTAATTTATGATCTTTTGCTGTATTCTGGGTTTTAGGCACCCTTTAAAACCTGTTTTACTTAATCAAAAACATAATCTAATATTCTTAAATATAAAATACACCAGATATCATCATAAATAATCATGTCATATCATGAAAGCATCATCATTTAGATGTGATCAAACACTAAAAAACAACATAATCTAACATCTAAATCAACAATGATGCTGGTAAAGCCAAAATAATATGTTGTAATCAAATGCATCACATAATGCAATGTCTGATCACATCAAACAGATCGCCACATAATAAAATAGAGTCCAACTTGGATCAAAATAGCATGAAACAAGATCCAACGAGGAGAGGCATTGCATCTAGTATTGTACATGAGATGCTTTTCCTCTAAAAGTCCACATCTCTGTTAGGAAAGCTACTTGCGGAAATGCCTTCCAAATGTCAATTTACAGGGGAAATTATATAAAGATCAAATATACATCTGAGATGCATAGAAAAATAAAGAATAGAGAAAATAAAGACACACACAGGATAAAACATATGAGATAGAGATTTACGTGGGAAACCCTTTCGGGAAAAAACCCACCAGCCAAGAACCAGAGTGTCACCCCTTCATATTAAAGTAACCAATACATTACATACAAATAATAGAATCGGGCTCAGATTGCCTTTACAATCAACCCAACTTCTACCGCTATGACACTGTTCTTCAGGCTTACAGCCTTAGCCCTCGCAGCCCCTACAGTAATACAACCATTACTATTAACCACAGACTTCGCCTACTCTATCAATGAATCTCGCATACATTTATACACTATGCAATTCGTTATGGAGTTCAGTATATCAAACGTTACAGTTTAGAACGGTCAACCAACTCTGCTTCACACCACGTACTCATGCCCGCCGTACTCCGTATTGGCACATACTACCCCGCACCTACGGTACCTAGCACCCGGCACCTACGGTACACCCGACACACCTTACGGCCGTACGACATCACTCCATGATACCTCCAGCCTTCGTCGTATGGGAGTCTCCTTGCCGTACGGGAACTCCTCTTTTCATTCTCTTCACCGTACGGTGACTTTCTTCCATACGGTGCAAACACATACTTCAACACCGTACTGCAATCTTACTGCCATTGTACGGCAGTCTCACCTCCACCGTACTGACCGACACCACCGTGTTGTTTGTGCTATTCGGCACCACCACACTATCCGTACGTATGGTGGTCTTCCCATACAGTAAGGCTCCACTCTTCCCGTACAGTGGTTTTCCCGTACGGTGAGACTCCGTACGGTCTTCGTCATTCAATAATCTCCCACTTGACGAAGTACAGAGTTACTCAGCACGACTAACAGAAACCATCACCAAGTATGCACACCATTTTTGTTTCCATGTATCCATGAGCACCTGTAACTGATCAACCCATGCCAAACTCCAAATGCAAAGCCACAATATCATGAAGTACCAAGCAAATGATCAATGTACTCAAAACACAAAAAACTAAACCAAGACCAATGTCAAAGTTACAACTGCAGAATCAGGAACATAAGCATGACAATCATGATCTAAAACATCTCATCCAAAGAGATAACATGCTCATATGAACATAACAATATCATGCCAAAAACTCTAAATGCATTCAAGAGTTTACCATGACACAACATTTCATCCATCATCAAACGATGAATCTACATCACTGCCAAAACGCCCACTGATCTGTGGTGACGAGTCACTCATGGCACCTACATCATTGCCATCAACTCCTACCGTACTATAGTATCGAGTCACTCATGGCATCGTGACTACCATCTTCCACATGAAGACAAAACTAATCAAACCAGTCATCATAAGATGATCGATTAGCCAAAGCAACACTGCTAGCATCTTCACCGTCACTATCAGAAGACTCAGAATCAGAAGAACTCTCCACTTTCTTCTTCTTCTTCTTCTTCTCTTTGCAATCATTTCGGATATGACCAGTCTGCCCACAGTTCCAACACTTCGCTTTGGACTTCTTTCCAGAAGATTCAGACTTCATATCCTTGCCTCTGTCCTTCGATTGGTCTTGAAAAACAAGAACCTCCTTAGCCACAGCCACTTCAGAAGTCTTCCTCCGCATCTCCTCTGACAAGAGTGCAGCAACTACTTCATCAATTTTAAACTAAGTAGTCGTACTTCCAATGGCCATCACAAGATGGTCCCACGAATCAGGCAAAGAACTCAACAACAACATGCAACGCTCCTCTTCACTTATGGACACACCAACAGATGTCAGTTGTGCAACCACCATATTGAACGCATTTAAATGACCAGCCACAGCAGTTCCTTCATCCATCTTCAAAGAGTACAATTTCTTTCTCAGGAAGAGCTTGTTTACCAAGGATTTTCCTTGATAAATATCTTCCAATTTCTTCCATAAAGAATGTGCAGTTTTCTCCTCATAGACGTTTAACAGGACATTATCTGCTAGTGTCAATCGTATCATTCCTCTCGCCTTTCAATCTGTTAGATCCCAATCTTCCTACTTCATTCCTGAAGGCTTGTTCCCAGACACATCAGTCCATAGATCTCGGTCTACCAACATATCTTCAACTTTAAGTTTCCACAACTCAAAGTTTGTGCCATTAAACTTTTCAATTTCTATTCTCCCTAATGTACTCGCCATCTCGACTGCAAGAACAACACTTCACAAACTCCCACTGGAACCAAATTGACACCAACAATCAACCCTACCCAAACAACCAACCCTATCCAACAGAATAATGGTAATGGGTCTGGCTCTGATACCACTTGTTAGGAAAGCTACTTGCGGAAATGCCTTCCAAATGTCAATTTATAGGGGAAATTATATAAAGATTAAATCTACGTTTGAGATGCATAGAAAAATAAAGAACAGAGAAAATAAAGACACATACAAGATAAAACACATGAGACAGAGATTTACGTGGGAAACCCTTTCGGGAAAAAACCCACCAGCCAAGAACCAGAGTGTCACCCCTTCGTATTATAGTAACCAATACATTACATACAAATAATAGACTCGGGCTCAGATTGCCTTTACAATCAACCCAACTTCTACCGCTACGACACTGTTCTTCAGGCTTATAGCCTTAGCCCTCGCAGCCCCTACAGTAATACAACCATTACTGTTAACCACAGACTTTGCCTACTCTATCAACGAATCTCGCATACATTTATACACTATGCAATTCGTTATGGAGTTCGGTATATCAACCGTTACAGTTTAGAATGATCAACCAACTCTGCTTCACACCACGTACTCGTGCCCGCCGTACTCCGTATTGGCACATACTACCCCGCACCTACGGTACCCAACACCCGGCACCTACGGCACACCCGACACACCTTACGGCCGTACGGCATCACTCCACGATACCTCCAGCCTTCGTCGTACGAGAGTCTCCTTGCCGTACGGGAACTCCTCTTTTCATTCTCTTCACCGTACGATGACTTTCTGCCGTACGGTACAAACACATACTTCAACACCATACTGCAATCTTACTGCCATCGTATGGCAGTCTCACCTCCACCGTACTGACCAGCACCACCGTGTTGTTCGTGCTATTCGGTACCACCGCGCTGTCCGTACATACGGTGGTCCTCCCATACGGTAAGGCTCCACTCTTCCAATATGGTGGTTTTCCCGTACGGTGAGACTCCATACGGTCTTTGTCATTCAACAATCTCTTCCAAGCGTGTATAATGCATCCTTAAATGGTACACATTAGAAACCTTTCCTCTAAAATTGCACATATCCTTTTAATGGCTTTAATGCCTCCTTGAGTGTGATGGAAGAAATCCCTCGTGTCATATACAAATCACCAACCACATGTCTACACATGAGACACCTTTTTTTTTTCAGAAGTACACATCTATGAGTGTGTATAATGTCTCCTAAAGTTCTAAGAAACTCATCAACCAAAGATGAATACAACAATGTGCACCCAGAAGAATCTTGCCCCACTGCTTCTTGAAGGGGCACAAATATGCCAAAGCCCAAATCTTTTCTTCAAGGACACAAAAAAGATGCTTCTCATATAATACATTATCCCTGAGTGAGAAGTTAGCTAAGAATAATTAATTAAAAAGTCTCTCGTCTACTACCTCCAACCTTTGATAGGACTCTATTACTCTTTAACTATATGTAACATTGAAACCTTTGAAGGTCCTCTTAGGTGTAACATAGATTGTAATAATAAAATAATAATTTATAGACAAATAAATAATATGCGCCAAACTCAATAAAAAAAATGCACCAATATTTCTTTTGAGAATTTAAAACCCTTTATTCTTGTAAATACTAGAGAGATTTCCAATAGAAAATAAAGGAAACAAGGAAGAATATTATCATTTTATTGTTTCCTTTTCAATCTTGAGTCATACATTCCTTTATGCCGTTAGTGAACACATGAACAAAACACTTCTTCTAAAATTCAATATCTCACATACGACTTATAATATAGTCTAATTTTTTTTAACACAAATATTCTTTTCAAATATGTTGAATAACGCTCTCAAATATTTGCTCAACACTTCTCGTCAAGTGAATTATGCATTCACTATAATCCTTACCCATGTACTTCATCTGACTTCCGCAAATAATGACTTTAGTCCACCACGAAATACTTAAAACAATGAAATCCAACAACTAGCATGGGTCATTAGATTAAAGTATTTAAATCTGTACCATTCAGACCCGTGTCCATACACAATGTAAATGCTCCCAATCTTCACTATGCTTGGAAGTAAAATGCAACCATGTAAGCAGAATAAAACTCAATGACAAACATGATTTCCGACAAGCATACACCACTATGTTATCAAATCTTCAGCAAACCTACAACAAACTTTCTAGGAAAATTGAATGGTCAACAAATGAACAACCTCCTTCTTCATGCGCCTTCTCATGTTGGTCTATGTAAAAAGACCATCACAAAAGTATTCTTCATCCACTTGTGTTTTATTTCTTTGACTCAACCAAAATAGATTGAATCACGTGCAATACATTGTAAATCTTGAGGAGTGTTTGTTATGCCAGTAGAAAATATTTTAAATCATCCCACACTAATGCTTTCTCATAGAGTTTCAAAAGAATAGAAAATTTTGTGTTAATTCTATTCCATGCATACCTTCAAACACCTGTCATCACCCGATCTAATATATTCTCTGGTTTCTGCTATTCCTTTCACTTCACATAAATATTGATTTCTAAAATACTATTCAAGGCACGGTATGAATGATAGACAAACAATATCTAGTGTTACACTCCTAGACTTCACACTGGCTAAAACTGAAAAATTATAAACTGTGCTCCTATAAACTCACCTACCTGTCATAGCAACATCACACAGTATCCAGACTGATAATCTCAAATGCAGATTTGTAGTGTATTTCAATAGTGCAGCCCAAACATCAAATAGGGAGGCATGCTAGTATTTCTCATGTTTATACTATGGAGAAAGCCAACACAGATTTAAGGGCACTTCTCCTTTCACTCTCCCATAGTCAATTGCAGGCTCGTTTTATTCTTTCACTCTCTCCTATAGCTGCCTGCAGGCTTTCATTCCAAATGACAATGGAAAGCAGGAAAACAACATGATGTTTTATTAATTCAATCTACATGTCTTTATATACGTACTACAAAAGTAAACAGTTTTATAAACTAAATAACTAGAAAAACTACCGTAGTAACTACCCAAAATGTAATATGTCGACAATAAATACCAATGGGAACAATACGAATTACACCCAATAATGACTAATTAGATGCTTCAACTCTTGAAACAAAGTGTTAGTTTTGTCCTCCCATATGGGATTAATATCATGTCCCTTTAATGTATTAGCTGACATATGTATCTTCTATTCAATATTCATACATATTTCTATTTCTATTTCGTTTTGTTTTTTTTCATTTTTGAGTTTCTTCTATAAGATTATCACACTAGTAATAGAGTGCATCATCATGTCACTAATGTAATTTTCACATGTAATATCTTGGCTATACATATGACATCTTCTATTTATTTTGTATTTATAAATCTTGTCTATTTTTTTTGTAAAATTCATCTCACAATAGAATTCTCACATGTATGATATTTGGAAGGATATGCTTCCTCCTTAAAATCTTGCATCTTAACAAAAGAATCAATAAGAACATCGTCAAAAATCTCATCCACATTTTTTCACATATTATTCTCTTCAAACTACTTAGAGTTAAATTATTCATAGCTAGAGCCATTCTTAAAGCGGTCTAATATGACAAGTCATCTTCAGAAGTATTTAGATTAATTGATGGTGGAGCCTCAAAGTAAGGATTAATTGAAGGTGAAGACTCAAAGTAAGAACTAATTTAATCCACCTCTTTAGGGCCACTCTTGACACCCTTTCCTTGTTTATTATCCTTCCTAAGAACACTCACTTAATTGGTTATCCTAGTAGTCATTACTCTAGCTAATCTTGTTACACTTCTTATAGCCATTTTATGTTTCTCCTTATCTAGATTATTAATGTCCTTCATATTTGGAATAAAATGAGTGTCAATAATCATATTAGCATTTATAGATTTTATCGTTAGACTCACCCCACACATGACAAAAAAAAGCCATCAAAGTGCCCCCAAACCAATAAGTTTCCAATTTCATCGAGTTGCATGATCATTATATGGTTCTAGGCTTAAAAAAAATAGAGGGTTATTTGTAGTCTATTTATTTTTAGGTTATTAGGTATTAAAGTATAATATAACTTTTTAATCATTTTAATGTGGAAGTATGCTTAAATTCTTTTATTGAGAGTCAAATGTCTGAGGGTATACATTCTATCAAAGTTGTTTGTACTATGGTCATAATATATATTTTATTCATTACATATCGAAGGGTTTGGAATCTTTGTGGGCAGTATAACCAAGGAATGTACCATCACTCTTACCAATATTCCTCAATAAATTTAATTATAACTCTTTAATACTCGTGACAATTTTTATTTTACATAAGTAAAACAATTGTGGTGTAATGATTTGTGATTTTCTTAGAAGATAATTGTGAATGATCAACATTAGGCATCTTAAATATGTGACATTTTTGTTATGGACATTCTTTATAAAATTTTAATAAGTGAAAAATATTACAGAGCTTGTTTCATAACTATTATAAAAAAGTAGGGAAGTTTTAATTGTGTTAATATTGAAAATAAAAAATTTGTTATGCATTAAACATGTAGATTTCTCTCAGAATATATGGAATTAATATAAACCATTACGTTTGTATTTTTGTGTTAAAAAAATAGAAAAATCTAGGGTTCCATCCTTTTACATAATACAATAGGAAAAATAAAGAACCAAGAATGAATTACAAATAAACCTAAACTTTGATATAACAACACTAACTCAAAACATAGTTATTAATCCTCAAAATAAAGTAACTAAATTTAAGAGTTAAAATAATAAATTTTCAAATACAAAGGATATCTAAAACCACACCTAAAACTAGAGACAACAACTCAGAAAGAGATAAATATTTGAATAGTAAGAATTACACCTCATAATGAGAAATTAGATTCTTCCAGTCTTTGACCAAAGTGTTATATTTTTCTCCTAGATAGGAGTATGATCACACTCCTTCAATGTATCAACTTACTTTTGTTTCTTCTTTCTTTTCTCTATAGTTATCTTACATACTTTTCTTACTTTTGAGTTCATCTTGTAATATCAACACAATAGTAATAGAGTGCATTATAATTTTATCATTAGAGTTCACTAATCTAAATATGACATCATCCAATATATTTTTTTTTTGTGAATCTTGGCTACACTATTTTTAAAACTATCCAATTTCACAATACAATCTTATGGAGTAATTAGGAGAACATCTAATTATTAAATTAATGAGGTCTTATAATTACTTTATTCACTTAAGGTAAATTAAGTTGCTTTCAAACTTTATTAAATTAGGCTAATAATAGCTTTAGTTGTCTCATTCATTATGATTCTAAGACTTGGTGCATTCTAATTTAATTTTGTATTAAGGTTTTCAACTATGGACTCATTCATCCTTTCATAAGGATTAATTATCTCATTTGTAATATATGCTTTTGTGTAACCAATACAAAATTTAGATTAAGGCTAGAAAACTATCTTGTTTCATCTTTCTTTGTTAAAGATAGCTTTCTTGTAGATGATTATTTACTTGTGGCTTGAAATCATCAACTCCTACAGGGTATCAGAGAAAGGATTGCTAATTTTCCATCTATATTCTTGAGGGATCTAACCTTGAGATATTTTTATATGTATATTGGGCTCAAACATAGAACACCATTATGTTTACAGTGTGCCCAAACCTTTAGATTGAATGTCATTTTCTCAAAATTCAAGTAGTTGATGTTTGGGGTCAATTTGATCAAGGACACAAAAATCATGGTGAAATTTGAGGATCTACAAGAAATCTAGGACTTTGGGGTAAACCAAACCTCACCATCATGATTAAAGCACCCAAAATCCCAAAAAATTATTTGTTATCTTTTTAAAATTATAGATCATCAAATTGAAGGAAAATCTTTTAGGCAACACAAATTTTTATACATTCATACAAATTTTTATGTTTGTATAGGCATACTACCATTAGCATGCATTTGTGAAGGTACAAAGTTCACATCAACCCATAATCAGTAATTTTTTTTAAAACATCAAATATTTTTATTTTTTATTCTTAAAAGATTTATTACATGGACAATTTTTGGGAAAAGTTATATAAGATCCATATGGACCTCTAGATTCTTATGCTAATGTTAGTGCAACATCATCCCACTACTATTGTGTAGCAAAGAATATTTAAATATTCTAGAAGTTAATATATTACTTATAGGAGCATATTTGTTTCTTTAAAGTAATTTTTTAATGGACGAGGAAAGGTTTGAAGAGGAATAGGAAATTGATTTGAATACTAGATCAAATAGTCTACATAATTAACATGGTATTCCATGCTAATAAAATTTGAACTTATTCTAAATAAATGATTACAAATACTAGTGTGGATAAATGCTATTTTTAATGATCTTTGTTGACAAATCACTTGTGATGAGTCTATAGTTAGTAGTTTGAGAATATCCTTGACTCTGTTTGTGTCAAAACTATAAGTGAAAAGAGATGCTAGTTGTTGTTCCAATTGCATAGAATAAATCTCATTAAATAAAACAAAAAAATCTTATATTTATCTCATACCTATTTGGTAGTAATACAGACCTAAATATGAAAGAAAAATTTATTAAAGAAAATGCATAAAAATCAAGCTCGCATCCAAATCCCATTTATTCCTTTGAGAAAATATCTCATATTATATAGAAAAATTAGATTGATGATCACTCAATGTACACCAAAAAACATTAAACAAAAATAATAGACCAAAAACTTCAATTTGTAAGATAATTATGAGAAGAACCTTAAAATCTGGTTCGTCCATTAGAGAAAAAAAGCACTAAGAGAGAAAACTAGAAAACATTTTTTTAATAGAAATTGATTTGAAACCTCCTAAATCTAAAACATAAAAATAGATAAAATTGGAAGAACATTATGAGGTTTGACGTTAAAAAAAGGAAAATTTATTTAAATATGCAATAAATAATAACTAAAACCAAATTTAGAAAAGTTACATGCACTACTATAAAGTATATGAAACCATCATTCTATCGATATCTAGTTTGCAAAAAGTTAAAACTATGACAAGATGTTGTGGTGTGTAGAAAAAATAATCCACACTATGGATTTGAAATGGTCAATAGTGGCACCTATGGGATAAAATGTGGTCACCATTTGACAAGGTCTGTAGGTGATATTTGATAATAACAATATTTATCCAAGGATGACAAGAAAACCATGTAGTGGGATAGAAACTCCAGTGCCCCTTCCACCCTCACAAACCATAAAACCTAACACTATATGACATCCAATAATGGTAGGCTCAAACCAAGGGCTTCAACTTAGACAATTAATTAATTATTTTAAATAAACAAGTATAAGTAACATGTGCCCATACTTGCGGACATTGTTTACATGAGTAGTGACATTTATAATTTATATACAAATTTTGAAGGGCCTACACAGTACTTACACTTGTGAAAACTATTTTATGAAATATGCCAAAAAAATTATTAGAATATTCCCTGTGAATACAAAATAATGACACATGCATAAATATAGTTGTAGAATATACACAAATGATGATATGGGTTAAAACCATGGCATTGGGGAAAATATCTCCAACTTGGATAGGCTGATAGTTGATTTTAAGGATTTTGGACCTTTAAAATTTAATGGTAGGGTCTATTATGGCCCAAAATGCTCTAAATGTCTAGCTATCTCTTGGTTCTAGCAACTATCTCCCAACTCTAACCTTTTGTGGATAGCGCCTCATAAGATTCATTTAGGCCAAACCAATTTTTTTTCAACTCCCTAAACTCAATTTTGAGCTCAAATTTTATTTAATGCAATCCAATATGAACCTACAATCAAGATTCACAAATAGGAAATCCCAAAATAAAATACTTTTTTAAAATTATTCTCTAGGTCACCATATGATGCCAGAGAAGAACATACTCAACTTTCATAAAATCCAACAAGATATCTCATTTGGAAATAACTCCACAATAAAATATGATAAATATTTTTCAAGTCAATGACTCTAATACCTCTCACAAGACAAAGATTAGCTCAACGCCCAAGACAACCTATAAAAAAGACAAACTTCCACAAGAGAGTATGAAAGAAATAATTTTTCTTGATGTTAAGATCTATGGGATATGTTACAATGTGTACACTAGTCTTTCTTATTTAGGCAAGTTGAATAATAGGATTAAATAGGATGTTAACATATATCTTAATCCTATGTTATGCAACAATAGCTTAAATAAAAAATGAAATCACCTAGAAAATATGAAGTAAATCAGATCCACAACTCATTAATACCTAAGAATTCTAGAAAATACATAGGACCTTATTAAACTTAGCATGTGAATAGGTCCATAATTAGTAACTATTTAAGAGATAGCCTTATTCATGCTAACATAATCTATAACTAATTTTCCATGTTATAGGATTATCTCATTTATTAATGGTTCATTTTATTTATTGATTTCTTTCTATAAATGAATTTTATTTTTTTCCATAAATGTACGAATTGATAATTATCATATTGGGAATATATTCATCTTAATAATATATTAAATAAGATATAGCTATGTGTGTGTGTGTGTCTTTTTTTTGTGGATATATGTATTTTTGTGTGAATCAGTGGCCTCAAAAATATTCCAATAAATCAACCAGAAACTTAGTACCACAATATTAAGCCTGTAGTTATCTTCAGTCTTACAAGATGTATGCCTTCAAGTAAAATTATCAAATAGCTACTGCTTGAAGTTCACTGTTAAACCTTAATTTTAATGTTTACGGATTAGCAGTCTTCCATTTATCAAAAAATAGGAAATTTCTTAGTGTATACTGATCAATCCTGATTAGTTATGTGTAATCCAAAACACTAAAGTAATGACTCATAAACACATTGACACATGGATTTTTAACGTGGAAACCCTGTTAAGGGAAAAAATACTTGGGACTGGTAACCCAAGATTTTCACTCTTCTGAAGTGATCTCGGTGAAGAGCCAACCCTATTAAAGGTTACAAACACACTATTAGGTGTGACCTTGTTAGAATATTTTAATAGAATATTTTGTCACGTGATATTGGGCATCTCTATGCTACCTTATATGACCAAACCTAGTGTAGTTTGTCAAATGGTATCTGGAATCTCATGCTATCTTCATGATCAAAACTTTTGATACTCCTTGGGATGTATCTCAATATAGAAAGGATTGTTAAGTCCTGCTTAGTTAAGAGACTTTCTGAATCAATGGTTGAACTGAAACAGTAAATGATCCGTTCACACATACAACTTAGATTTGCAGATTTTGAGATCTATTATAAGCCCATTATACCTTTCTGATCAATGTCTTATTTTCAATACCTTTGCTCCACTTCTTTCTACTTGGTGATGCTATTCTTCTCTATTGCTCCTGGTGTCTACAAAAATCTTAGCTCTCTCCTTATCTTGATTGATCAGGATTGTCTAAAGTTGTTCTTCATCAGTTTCTCTTCAACATATTCTTTCTCTATTCACTGCCCTAATTCATAATGAATTAGATTTTCTCTTTATAGACATGACATCACCATTTCTCACTTCTTGATTTTCTTGTTTTTGGCGTGATCCGCAATCTTAGCCAATCTTTCGTTTAGTTTTATCCTGTAGATTTCTCCTTGAGAACTAGATAAAACATCTTTAAATTTTTTACTTATATCATGCTTTAACTTGTCGATTAAAACAAATGTCAACAACTAGTTAAGTCTATCTTTAGCTCTACCAACAAAGTATTTTGTTGTTTCTGAACTTCAATTCCTTTAAGTGTTTTAACTCTTTGATCGCTGCAGTCAACACTTTAGTTCTCCTTGGGCTTCTCCATAGGTTTTGTCTATGAGTCGGGGTGATCTGTCCATCGGGTAACATTGTAATTATGGTTGTCGGTAATGCTTGTGATTTTTCTCATTGGTAATGCTTATCGGTTTTCTTTCTTGAGCATCACTGTGACTTTGCTCTCTGGTTTCTTTGTCCTTCAAGTTTGACTAGCCATCGATGTTTGTAGTCACTTAGTGAATGATGGCCTTTTATGCATTATTGAAAGCAGAATCTTTATCTCTCTAATTCTCTAAAGTCTTTTGACACTTTGAATATAACCGATCAGATTATATAAAGTTTACGTACAATACAATCCATTAACTGATTTAATGTCTTGCGTTATCTTTCATCTTTTTGGTGATCAACTTAACATCTTCAAACACTCAATCAGTTATATGTCATCAATCTCTCCCTTTATAATTGATGGCAACACACTACATTATCACATTATATTACTACTAATACAATATAAAATATATCAAGTGTATTTCATCCATCTATCCCAAATATTTTTATTATATAACTAATACAAATTTCTGGCTCTTGGTAAGCTCAAATAGATTAGATTTGTTTCTTTCAGAATGTGTTCTTCAATCTTTAATCCCTTGAATGGATAGATGTAGTAGCTTTTGTCTCTATACCTGATATGTGCTCTTCCTTGACCGTTCCTCTTCTTGATCATCTATTTTTTCCTTTGATAGCAATCTCTCCCTTAGTATATATGCTCTCCCTCATGTTACTTCTCTCCCTTTGATGGATATTTCATATGTAATCTCTCCCTTTGGATAAAGATTAACTCTCCCTTTGAATTTGTAGGAACTTCTCTCCATGGATAATGATATAATCTCTCTTTGATAATGAGATAATATCTCCCTTATAATTCTTGATAATGAGATAATCTCTCCCTTTGACAACAATGCCAATCAATTATTCCATATCATCTTCCATCTTTTTTTTTCTTTTTTTTTATAATATACTCCTTGAATTTCCCTATCCATCAATATAGTGACTCTGGTGTTCGATGTAGATATACATACCTTCTTGTGTACAGATTTATCTTTGTAGTCCATCAATGTGCTTGCATCAACATAAATGATCTTTTGATTGTGTGTAGGCTGATGTAATCTCCTAGTCATCTTACTGACTGATAGAAAAGGGTTGGACCCCTAATCTCTGTCTCAGGTATTCAAATGTATCTTTCAGCAATGGCTTGGTAAATATGTCAACTAATTGTTCCTTTGATTGAACATATTCCAATATCACCTCTTTTTCTTGCATTTGATCTCTTAAATAATGATACTTGATAGAAATATGCTTAGTCTTAGCATGCATGACTGGATTATTAGAAATATTAATTGCATTGGTATTATCACAATATATAATCAGTGGTTGAATAATCTTCATATTCATACCTTCCAGCAACTTTTTGATCGAGGCAATATTGGAGCAATTTGCAGCAGCAGCCACATATTCTGCTTTTGCAGTAGACTGAGAGATGCATCCTTGCTTCTTGTTGATCCATGTGACAAGTGTGTCACCCATGGAGAATTCTCCTCCAGTTGTGCTCTTTTGGTCATCTATGTTTCCAACACAATCATGTGTATAGACTTGTATCTCAAATTTTGCTTCTATTTTATACCGTAATCCATAGTCCTTGGTGTTCTTTAGATATCTTAGAATTCTCTTTACAGTAGTCATATGTGATTCTTTGGGATTAGTAGAGAATCTTGCAACTATTCCAACTACATGTGCAATATCTGGTCTAGTATGAAAAACATACAATAGTTTTCCAATCATTGATCTATACAAGGTCTAATTTACCTCATTTTATTTTTCTTCCTTTGTCAGCTTACATCCAGTAGCCATAGGTGTATCAACTAGTTTGGAATCTTCCATTTTGAATATCTTCAATACTTCCTTGATGTATTTGGGCTGAGTGATATATATGCCTACATCTTGTTGAAGAATCTGTAGACCAAGAGAGAATTTGATCTCCCCAAACATAGAAATTTCAAACTCTTTGATCATTTTATTAGCAAATGATTTACATAACATTTCATTTCCCACAAAAATAATATCATCAAAAAATATTTCAGCAATGAGAATATTACCATCTGTATCTTCTTTTAAGTACAGATTGATATTTTCTCTTGTTCTTACAAATTCAATGCTAATGAGATAGGAGTGAAGTCTTTCATACTAGGCTCTAGGTGCTTGTTTCAAGCTATACAAGGCTTTATGAAGCCTACATACCATGTTTCTCTTGTCTGTATCAACAAACCCTTCTAGTTGTTCAATGTATACCTCTTCTTCTAGTATTCCATTTAGGAATGCAAATTTGACATCCATCTGGTATACCTTGAATCCTTTGAATGCAGCATAAACAAGAAGAATTATAACTCCTTGAAGTGTAGCAATGGGTGCAAAGGTTTCACCATAATCAATACCTTCCTCTTGTGCATACCCCTTGCATAGTAATCTTTCTTTGTTTCTTGTGACTTCTCCATTCTCATTCAGCTTGTTTATGAATATCCATTTGGTACTGATGACATTCTTGTCATCTGGTCTCAGTACTAATGTCCATGTATTGTTCTTCTCAATCTGTTCTATTTCCTCATTCATAGCACTGACTCATTCTTCATTTTTAAGTGCAGTATTAATAGATTTAGTCATAAAATCACAAAGTAAACATCTAGTGTTTAGTGACTTACTTCTTGTTCTCATTCTAGCCTTCTATGATGTGATTCTATGGATGATATCTTCTTACATACTTGGAAAGTTTTGGTTCAGATCAGTTCTCAGCTAGGTAACAATCTTTCTTTCCTTTGTCCTTGTAGTCTTGGGTATCTCTTCTGTCAGTTTGTTGGTTTCTTTGGTAATCTCTATCATCACCTCGGTCAAAATTATTTTCATATGTTCTGTCATTACTTTTTTTGTCATTTTTTTGTTAGGACATCTTGCAGCAAAGTGTCCAACCAATTTACAATTAAAACATATGAGTGATAATTTACCTTTGTATCTACCTTTAGCTCTTTGCAATCTTCTTTCCATTAGTGCTTTAATCTCATCAAGTCCTTGATCCTCATTATCACTTTCACTATCATTTATAATAGTGTGTCTATGACTTGACTTTCTTATTTTCAAAGAAGATTTGAATGCAAAATCTATAGATGGTAAGACACTATTATCAAAGTTATTCATCTCATCTGAAATCAGTCTACCAATAAAATTATCTAGAGTAACAATATTTTTTGCAACTCCTCTCATTTCTTGTATAGAAGATACTATAATAGCATATACATGCAGTAAGGTTCTTAGGATTTTACTTACCATTGTATCTTCTTCAAGTACACCTCCAAATCCTTGGATAGCATTGACTACCTCTTTGATTCTGCGGCTATACTGAGTGATATTTTCTCCACATTTCATCATTAGGTCATCAAACCTCCCTCTTAGGCTTTCTACCTTGGCTCTTAGTACATTAGCATCTCCTCCATGTACCATCTTCAATTTATCCCACATTTTCTTTATAGAGGTGCATGTTTTTACATATTCAAACTTAGCATTGGAGAGTGAGGAGGCAAGTTCTATCATCATGCAATTATGCTCATGATTTTCTCTCAATTTCTCAAGGGTGTGTCCTGTAGGCAACACATATTCAGTATCAAGGTATTGAGTAACATCACTTCCAATACCTCATAGGTGGAGTCTTATTCTTCTTTGCCATGATGCAAAGTTTTCCTTATTCAACTTGGGCACATCTCGTTTGTTCATCTTGTGATCTTTTTCTTGAGTTGTTAAACTCCCTTTCTAAGCACACAAGCTCTGATACCAATTGTTAGAATATTTGAGAGGGGGAGTGAATCAGTGGCCTCAAAATTATTCCAATAAATCAACCCAAAAGCTTAGTACCAAAATATTAAGCCTCTAGTTATCTTCAGTCCTACAAGATGTATGCCTTCAAATAAACTTATCAAATAACTACTGCTCGGAATTCACTATTAAGCCTTATTCTTAATGTTTGCCGATTAGCAGTCTTTCATTTACTGACAAACAACAAATTTCTTAGTGTATACCGATCAATCCAGATTAGTTATGTGTAATGATAACACTATAGTTATGACTCAAAAACACATTGCCACATGGATTTTTAACGTGGAAACCCTGTTAAGGGAAAAACCACTTGGGACCGGTAACCCAAAATTTTCACTCTTCTAAAGTGAGCTCGATGAAGAGCCAACCCTGTTAAAGGTTACAAATACACTGTTAGGTGTGACCTTGTTAGAGGATTTAAATAGAATAGTTTGTCACCTTATATTGGGCATCTCTATGCTACCTTCTATGACCAAACCCAGTGTAGTTTGTCAAATGGTATCTGGCATCTCAGCTATCTTCATGATCAAACTTTTTGATACTCCTTGGGATGTATCTCAATATAGAAAGGATTTTTAAGTCCTGTTCGGTTAAGAGACTTTCTGAATCAATGGTTAAACTAAAACAATAAATGATCTATTCACACATACAACTTAGATTTGCAGATTTTTAGATCTATTGTAATCTCATTATGCCTTTTTGATCGATGTCTTCTTTTCAATACCTTTTCTCCACTTCTTTCTGCTCCCTGATGCTACCCTTCTCTATTGCTCGGTGTCCACAGAAATCTTAGCTCTCTCCTCAGCTTGATTGATCAGGACTGTATGAAGTTGTTCTTCATCAATTTCTCTTCAACATCATCTTTCTCTATTCACTCCCCTAATTCATAATAAATTAGATTGTCTATTTATAGACATGATATCACTGTTTACCACTTCTTAATTTACTTTTTCTTGGTGTGATCCACAATCTTAGCCAATCTTGCTTTAAATATTTCCTTTATTTTTATCCCATAGATTTCTCCTTGACAACTAGATAAAATAGCTTTAAATATTTTTCCTATCATTGGATTTAACTAGCCAATTAAAACAATGTCAACTACCAGTTAAGTCCATCAGGGTTGTCTCTCCGTTGGGTAACATTGTAATTCTGGCCAACGATAATGCTTGTGATTATGCTTGTCAGTTTTCTTGCTTGGGCATCACTGTGACTTTGATCTCGAGTTTCTCTGTCCTTCGGGATCCACTAGCTGTCGGTGTTTGTAGTCACGTAGTGAATTTTGGTCTTTTATGCATTATTGAAAGCATAATATTTATCTCTCTAATTATCTGAAGTCTTGTAACACTTTGAATATAACTAATCAGATTATATCAAGTTGACATCAATGACAATAGAATCCATTAACTAATTTAATGTCTTGCATTATCTTTCATCTTTTCGGTGATCAACTTAACATCTTCAAACATTCAATTAGTTATATATA
>MU228416.1:42048-73878 GCA_018584345.1 Thuja plicata | reverse complement strand
ATACACACACACACACACACACACACACACACACACACACACACACACACATATATATATATGGGTATGAATGTATATACATATATACACATGAATTTTGTAAACATATTGTATTACTATAATTGTAAGAGATCAATTCATAATTATTAAATTACTATTTTATTTTGAATATTTACAATAATTTCCTTCCAAAATATACCCAACCTAATTAATATATTTTAAATGTTATTAAATAATTATCTATTAAATTTACAATAATACAAAAATCACATAGCTAGATTCCCTCTATTATTGCAAATGAGAAAATTAAACAACTAAAATATCAAATAAAATTTTAATGTCTTAAAAATATTTTCTTGAAATATTTATCTATTCCCTCTAGCATGGAAATCTAAATAATTATGTTCTTGAAAAGCTTTATGCAAAGTTGTAGCTTGAAAAGTAAAAGCCTCTTGTTTATGATAAATTCATCTTAAATATCATTTCTTTGATTTGTAATTTGAATAATAATTAAGTATTTATTATTACATAAAAACCAAAAGACATTGAAAGTAGATTAACCAACCATTAACAAGACTTTAAATCAAAGCACAAAAGTCTTAATAGTTTTATAAGAGAAACATAATAGAGAAAAAAGAGTCATAGTCCTAACAACAAAAACAAAACAAAAAGGAACCTAAAAATATTAAAATGCAACCCACAAAGAACTAGCCAAAGATACAGTCGTAGTCTGCAGTGAGGAACTTGAATAGCTCCTTGTGGTTGCTTTCTTAATCCCCATCATTACCTAACTCTTTTTCTAGTAGTAGGTAGAAAAAATTAGCCAAACTAAGCATAACCTTTGAGCTACATTTTGAGACGGTCACCAAATTCTTTTCAATCTCTTGTGACTTGTGTGGAAGAATTGAGATCTTAGCAACAATCATGTCACATTTGGAACAAGCATGTCCCTCATTTATTGAGTTCACTAGGGTAAAATTCATGCTATATGAATCCAATAGAATTTGTCTATAGACTTTTTGTTGGTTGTATTCATTGAGTCTCCTCCCTAGAATCTAAAAACTGATTCTCTTAGTTATAATTATCCTAATAATCAGAATCAATAGTACACACCACCTTAGCCTTATCCACAGGTAAAATGTCTATTCTATTAGATATTCTAGTGTTGTATCCACCCACCTCTTTTATGTCATTAGGTCCCTAGCTTCCTAAGCAATATCCTCCTCAACTTGAATTTCCATGATTTGATTATGTGACTTCTTCAAATTTTTCAGATAGGGGTATTTTTCTTTCCTCATGGTAGACCTTTTACCAAGGTATGTGTAGTCAAGTTGGTTTTTAGAACCTAGAGCCCCTTAGCCACCTTTCTATGCCCAATAAGGGGAGTATTAGGGGTAGACTTTCCACCATGGGAAATTTTTGAGATAGAAGAAGGAGTGGCTAGGAGTTTCATAGATAATTTGGGGGTTGAAGGGGTGGCTCAACTAGAGGCTATTTTTAAAGAAATTTCATCTTGCTACTAGGGCTACGAGGGTCATCTAAGATAGTAGCCACAAACATGGATTTAGATGGTGGTGGATCTTCATCAAGAAAAAATAGTTTAGGACATAGAGCCAAGTGGAAATATAGAGAAGAAAAATAAATCCTTATTGAAGAGGGATAGGTAATTTATTAGGGTTATTTCCTATGATGCAAATGGGATCCACAATAGAGTTCTCTATTTAGGTAAGTGGTAAAAAGGAAAGACTAAACAACACACTATAGTGTAAATGATTGAGTAGGAGTAAGTGGTAGAAGTAGTATAGCTTAAACCTATCTTCCATTATAAATAACATCATTAAAATAAAACATACCTGGTCAAATTGGGTTGGTAAATCCAGTCAATCAATATAGCTATGTAATTTGATGGTTTTCTCACCTTGTTTGCAGAACATTACTCAGTTGTCATTATGGACCACTCTACTCTTTCTTTTCCACTTCGAACTAGTGGTACTCTCTTTTGTACACTTAGAAATAATTAATTATATGTTGATATATAGAAAAAATAATTTACTTAATTGATATCATTTAAAATAAAGTAATATATTTAACTATATAAGGTATTTAATTACAAGAAATGATTGTATGATTGAATTTGGCATTTAACTATATAAATTTAGTGTATTTAATTAGGGAAAAGGATAGTGGGTTAAGATATGGTATAGTCCTTAAAACTTAGCACCCATAATTGGATCTCTTCTAGGACCTATTGACCCCATTTTGGTGATTTTGAAATCTGACTGTCACTTATGCCCATTTTGTCTTTTTTTCCCACCTCATTTCTCACATCTCCTGATGGGTCTCCACCCCATCCTAGGCATTTTTACCTAGGGGAATGGTTGAAGTTTGAATGCACCCCCAAGGGTGAGGTTGAACTTCAACTTCACCCCCTATGGGTTCGCCTTGATTGGGCCCGAGCATCGATGTCTAGACCCTTCTTCCTACCCTTTTCCCATTTCTTTTCTGTGTCAGTCTGCCTGCATTTAATCTAAAAATGACTATAAAAGGATACTCTATCCCCATATTTGCAACATAAGAAGAACATGAGCATTGATATAAATACATTGTGCCAAGATTATGCAAGAATAAGCATTCAAGTGGTTAAGGGAAGGCGTATATCCAAGGTCTCAAAGTCTTCTTCATAGATTCATCAAGAAAGTCAATCTCCTTCCTTTGATGCAATCTTTTTCTCCCATGCTGGCCAAGTAGAGAGCTTCTCAAGTGCCGACAGGCCATTCATTTTATTCTTCTTCAAGTGGCATAACTAAATTAATGATCTAGAGATGGTGATTATGGATATCATAGATTGGCGAGGACATCCTTGACTTTCCTGCATATCCATTTCAAGTTCAAATGCAAGCATCTTCATGAATTTGTGCAATTTCTACATCTATTGATGAGGGTTTTACACAAGGTGAATCAAGCATTTACCTTCCTTTCCTTTTCAAATTTGCATTTACTTATCAATTTCAAGGTTAATTCCTAAACTGAGGCTTGACTAACGCAAGCCCCTTTCCACAAACAATTTCCATTTTTCTCTGTGTAGGAATAGGTTTCAGGATTTGTAGAACTAGATTTGGGCATTTTTGGGGTTATCTCAGAGATCTAAATCAAAAAGTACATAATCTCAAATAGAAAGGTGTAGTTGAACTTAGACTTGTACCTAAAAATTTGATTTTTTCCTGGAGGCCTCAGATTTTCACAGTTAGGAATTATAGGTGCCACGGTCCTAGAGCCAAAATGGTTTCAGTATGTGACATCACTATGACTGAAAATTGTAGTTTTAAGGCCTATAGCCTCCTATTTAATTTCAAGGTGAACCAATCTTTCTCCCTTCTTGCATATTGTTTTTAGATCTATTATTGCATTAGTCATTTTAGTTACTTTTCAGATCCGTACTTGTTTTTTTTTGATAGAAAAAGTAGCAAGAGGGTGCTGGCCCATGGAACAGAGGATTAGTAGCACATTAACAACAAATTAATGGAACTAATCTAAGCTAAAAATTATTTTAGCAGACTATCAAAATTACCAGTTCTAGTTCTACCTCTATCAAAAACAAAAGTGACAGTTCTATTCCAAGGGATTAAACCAGAGTAATTGCTACCATCAGTAGCATATAAAGTAACACCAGTAAGCCACGCAAGGCTAAACCAAACCAAAATAACAAAATTAAAATTAACCCCAATCATAGAACAAGGGAACCGAGGGTTAAGCCCAGCCAAAAAAACCCGAACAATAGATAGTAGAGTTAGCTCTTCCCTCCCAGCTATTTAGACAACAAGGTTCTCACCCGCTCCTCCTGAAGAAACAGGAACAAAACCTTGTTATCCTCGTCCGCTTCCAATTTTCCACCGCCAGCTTTTCCTGCACATTATAGAGGGTCGTCACCAAGGCATGCATGACTTTGAGGTCAAATATGTTGGTCCTCATGCAGTGGTTCATCAGGTCCTGCATATTCTTTTTAATCTCCATGATCTCTTTGTCGAGATTCACAAACTTTCTTTTAAGGGTGCATGTGAAGTTGCATTTTTCCTCCATGACAATAGAGTGGGGTTTATCTTGGGTATCATGGTGGGGGCTTTGGGGTGGGGTGGAGTTCTTGGGGGTTTCCTTGGTTCTCTGGAGGTTGGGTAGGGGAATATTATCAGTCGAGCTCATAGAGCCTTCTGAGGAACCATTTATGGAGTTAGTGGAGTGGGAGGCATTTCCAGTCGGGGAGAGCTCTTTGGAGGCCATTTCCATCATACTAATTTTTCATTGTTCCTTGGCTATTCTATTAGACCTCCTTCGGCCCGAACCACTTTGGTCCACCTCCAAATTGACCTGGGTTTCCATCATTTTCCATTTTTTGGGCTTGTAGTCTGTCTCAGGTGTGTTGTCAACCCCTTTTCCCTCATTGTATTCCACAGATTCAGAAACATATGATTCCTCTTGGCCCTCCTTCTTACAGGTGGGAATCTTAATACTTCTTTTACGGGTTTTTTTCTCTATCATCACAGGCCCTTAGGTGATGCAGATGGACTGGGAGAAGGAATTGGTGGTCTTTTCAGCTTTATCTAGAGGCTCCTCATAGGGAAAATTTTGAATAATCATAGGGGGTTGGGGTTCCGGGCCTATGGCTTTGTGAAACTGGTAAAGACAGAGGAGGAGGACCTGGTAGAGGATAGCCCTATTAGGGTTGCTTTTGATATCAAGGACATTAGTCTCAATTGAATGTAGAAGATAAAATTGTATGGAAATTAAATCTTTGTTCCTAATATGATTCAGGAAAGGTAAGTGGTAGCTGTAAAACAGTGTAAACTTACCTTAAAGCATGAAATACTTCATTATTATGAGACAAATTTTTGGCCAGAATTTTGGCAGCTCTTCCCTGTTGAAACCCCCATGTTTTCTGACCGGTAGCTAACCTTCTTTAAAAAATTGTTTTAGGTTGGTATGGTGGGCAGTCCGACTGGTCTTTTTGTACTTTCTCCCCACCATAGAGAGCCTTGTTGCCTCTGCAATGACGTCCTCATTAAGATGGAAGTGAATTCCCCCAACTGAGATGCTTCTGTTGTTCCAGGAGGAGACGAACTATTTATATAATCTCTCATCATGTCCACCTTTCATGCGTTCCATGAAACCCCAAATGTCAGTTTCTTTGCAATAATGGGTGACCAGCGGGTCAGAAGTAAAGGCTTCATCAATACTATCAGGTTCTATCCTGAGAATATCACCCCCCATATCATAAGTCTTTTCTTCAAGCATTGGGCTATCCTCAGATTTTGAGAGCCGAGCGTTATTGCAGGCCATATAAAACCACTCGCTTTTACAAATCCATTTCGAAAGAAGCTTATACATAACCTGCCAGTTTTGGGAATTTTGAAGAACGGGCTCCATACCGCCAAATCTAATGGATCTCTAGGGCCCATTAATAGTAATAATAGCATTAATACCATCAATAGCCAAAAAAACCTTTTGAAACTAACAACGATCACTCCACACGTTCAAAAGGTAATGATAGAACTTTATGGGAATTTGAGTTTTGCCTTTCATAATCACGCAAGTCATCCGAACACGCCAGCACGTGATCGAGGAGGGTTTCATAATAAATAAGCTAGCCTGGCACATTTAGACTATAGTATTCATTTCTCCCATGATGAGTTGTTGAGTCATCAAAGGTAAGTCACCAATTAGCATCCAACTATTTAATTTGGTTTGTTTTAGGCCAATTTCTTCCATTACGTCAGCTACTGAGTTTCCCTCTCTATAAGTATGGCCTATAGTCATTTGTTGGTAGCTATCAAGAAGCTCATAAATCTCCATGATGATAGGTCTAGCCTGCCAACCCACACCAACTCCACTCTTGGCTGCCTCTATTATCACTTTGGAATCCCCCTCGATTTCTAGCTGTCTGAAGTTCATCTATTTTGCAAGTTTAATCCCTCTGAGAAGGGCAGTCCCTTCCGCCTGGGTAACAGTACATTTATTGATTGGTCCCACATAGGTCAGTAGGCAAGTTCCATGGTGGTCTCTCAGCACTCCTCCCCCTCCATGCCCAATATTATTAACTGCCCCATCAAAGTTTAATTTTATTCTTCCTTTAGGAGGGGCAATCTATTTGGTAGCTTTTCTGGCTATCTTTTTAGCATTGTCGAACCTGGAGAATCCACACAGAAGGTTCCAGCATTCAGAAATCTTAACTTCCCAGGCAATAGGAGGACTGGATGGGGGTTTCCATTTAGCCATCCTGGCATTCTCGCTCAGGAGCTTAGTTTTGATAAGGAGACAGGTTTCAGGTTGGATGCCTTTCTCCCTGAAGATCTTGTTGTTTCTTTCCTTCTAGATGCTCCAGCAAATATGCGAGGGAAGCATATGCCAGAGGAGTTGGAGTAGGGGGTGATTTGAAGGGGATCTCTAGTTGATGAATTGGTGCACCTCATAGTCCAGGGCCCATGAGATACCCAACCTGTCTGAAATTCCTTTCCACAAGCTTGTAGCATATTCATAGTGGATGAATAGGTGATTTACTATTTCTTCCGCCTTCTCACATAGAACACATCTATTTTCCATTGAGAAGCCTCTTTTAGTAAGATTATCTTGGGTTAGGATCTTACCGTGCATTAGGGTCCACCAAAAAAAGTTTATTTTAGGCGTGAGCTGGGGGATCCACACCTTCTTCCAGTCACCTGGGTTACTCTCCTCCTTAAGAAACAAATTGTAAGCAGAATTAACCGTGATAGCACCAGTCTGGGTGGGGGTCTAGATAATAGAGTCATCAACCTTAGAAATTTTGATACTAGCCAGGTTGGCCATAAGATCCTTGGCCATGTGTTGCAGGTCCGGTCTATCCCTTAATCGATTAGGTAAATCGATCCAATCTCTTCCATTGGTGTAGTTGTAAGCTCTGATGCCCAGGCTAGGTCTGAGGTAGTCCATGAGTGGTTTGAATCTATGTCCCAGTTGAGGTTGGTCCGTGATCCAATGGTCATTCCAGAATCTGATTGATCTACCATTACCAATTTGTTAAAAATTCCCTTTGGACAGAAGGGTCTTACACTTACAGATGTTAATCCAGAGTTTGGATCCGCTAGGGAGGTCACTGTTGTGGAACATCACTCCGTAGGGGTGGCCTTGGAGATATTTGGTTTCCATTATTCTGCACCAATCCCCTTTTCCCTCAATGAGATTCCTTGCAACCTTCGTAGTAAGAGCCTTATTCATCAGACCAATTTTTCTTAGGCCGAGACCTCCCAATCTTTTCGGGAGGTAGATAGTGTCCCAGTTGACAAGTGAAATCCTCCTTTTCTCTTTAGACCCCGCCCACAGAAGGTTGTCTAAATTTTTTCAAGTTTTTCGGCCATGTTGCTTCTGATTTTGAAGAGGGATAGGAAGTAGACAGGGATCCCTTGGAGGGTGGAAGCAACCAACTAAAGTTTGCGCTGGGTTCTTTCCAGAATAGAGTTCCAAAATTCTTGGGATACTTCTTTGACCGTGAGGGGGAGGCCAAGGTAAGTAGAAGGGAGCGAGGCCGCTAGACACCCCAGAATTTGAAGCACCTTGTTTTATAAGTCCACTAGGGTATTGAAGAAGAACAACCTACTCTTTTGATAGTTAATACATTGACCCAAAGCCCAAGCATACTGATCCAGAGTTTGTTTCCATTGTCTAGCCTCAATAACAGAAGAATACCCGAAGAGGAAAGTGTCATCCAAAAACTGTTCCAACACAACCTGAGGGTGAGTGGAAGCAGGTTTGATGCCTTTTATCCTTCCAGTAGCAGACATCATACCCATAGTCCTGCTAAGCACATCAGCCACCATGATAAAGAGTTATGGGGAGAGAGGGTCTCCTTGTCTAAGCCCTTTCTCAAGGGTAAAATGGCCACCAGGGGAGCCATTAGTTAGGACAAAAAAGCTAACAGTTTGGGTACACTCTTGTATAATTCTGATAACCTTTTCATTAAAGCCCATTTTTGCAAGAATTTTAAGCAAAAAAGACCAGATAACTTTGTCATAAGCTTTAGAGATATCCAGTTTAAAGGCCATACCTGGGACCCTACTTTTGTCCATAGAGTGAATAATTTGATGTGTAGCAATGGCTGCATCCAGGATTTGTCTTCCTGGAACAAAACCTTTCTGAGTGTTGTAGATAATCTTGTCAAGGAGAGGCTTGATTTTGCTAATCAGGATCTTGGTAAGGATCTTATAGAAGGTATTGCAGAGGCTAATGGGTCTGAAGTCCATCATAGAAGTAGGATTGTCATTCTTAGGAACCAAGACAATATATGTTTTATTATGTTGTCTGAGAAGGCGCCCAGTCCTAAAGAAATCTCTGGCATCTCTAGTAACATCACTTCCCACAATTTCCCAGTACTCTTGAAAGAAAGCCAGAGGAAATTCATCTGGTCCAAGGGCTTTGTAAGCTCCCATAGTAAAAATTGCCTTCTTAACCTCATCATCAGAAACCTGCATCGTGAGCATGTCATTATCCCCAAGGGTAATAGCGCTTTGGATGTGATCCAAGAGCTGATTTTATATGTTGTTTGGGCAGTAAGGGCCCACTTCTGAGTACATGTCCTTAAAGTAATTTACCGCTACCTAGTTAATTTTATCCTTATCCTTGAATTCATTCCCTCCCTCGTCTAGAATAGAGGAGATAGTATTTCTCTTTTTGTGGATGCTGGCAGATCTATGGAAGAAGGTCGTGTTTCTATCCCCTTCAGTGAGCCACTGAATTCTGGATCTCTGCTTCCAATAAATTTCTTCTTTTTTCAAGGTTTCCTGCCACTTGTGTCTAGTCCTTTCCTCCTCCACCTGGATCTAAGGTGGGTAACTTCCGGTCGCCAACTGGGCCTGGAGCGAAACAAGGGTTTCTGATAGATCAGTTTTTTCCTTGCGAAAGTCTCCGAAGTTGTGTTTTCTCCACCCTTTAACTTCCCTTCTGATAATTTCCAATTTTTGTGCAATTTTGAACATAGTGGTACCCCTAATATTAGTCTTCCACCAGAATTTTACCTGGTCCTTAAAGGAGGGGTGAGAGCACCACATAATTTCAAATCTGAAGGGCGCCAGACTGACCTTAGGGGAGTCAAGCCAGAAGAGAAGGAGGGGGTTATGATTTGAGGTAGTTCTAGGGAGGGCAGACAAGGAAGAATTCAGGCAAAGGTTCCAAGAAGATGTGGCTAGGACCCGATCAAGCCTCACCTGGATGAGGTGTGAACCCTTCCTATTATTAGATCAAGTGAAGGGGTTCCCCTTCAGAGTAATATTAAGAAGACCTGTGGAAGCTATAAACTATGCCAGTTCCCCCATGCTATCCAAGTAATCCATTAGGCCACCACACTTTTTAGAGGGGTAAAGGGGGGTGTTGAAGTCACCGGCCAGCAAAAAGTTTGGTGAGCCATCCTGAACAAGCCAGTGGCTCAGCTCAATCCACAGAGAGGCACGAGTGTGCCAGGTGTTAGGAGCATAAATATTGAAGGTGGTCCAATCGATACCATTCTTGCTAAAGGTGACTGCAAGGAAGTTAGAGGAAGAAGTAACCAACTGGCCAGTTATTCTATTAGGATTCCAGAGCATGGAAATACCACCAGAAGTACCCGCAACTTTAGAGTAAAGGAAAGCAGCCCCCGACCAAAGGTGTCGTGCCACGGTAGAAAAAGTACTAGTAGACATCTTGACTTCCTGTAAGAGTAGAACCTCCAGCTTGAGATCAAAAATGTAATGTTTGACAGCATTTTGTTTAAGAGAGCTGTTCAAACCCCTCACATTCCAAGAGAGGCAATTCATCTCTTACTTTTGAAGCTAGATTTTAGGGTTTGTTGCCTTCCTGCTACAGCCTCCCTTGTGGACACTTTCGATCTCCTTACCCATTTTGAGGGTCTCCCTCTGGGTGTATCCACCCCCACATCTACCTTTTTAGTGTTGGTTTTCTTTTTCTGTGTTTTCCATTCCCCTCCTCATCCTCTGAACCATCTGTGGAGCTGAGGGTGCTTTTCTTAACAACCTTTGGGGTGGGCTTAGCCTCTTGCTTTGGGTCTTGTAACTCAAGGGAAACCACTAAGGCAGGTTTTTCCTCACTAGTAGTGTTAATCTTCCTTTCCTCAGGGGGGGTCAAGTTTAGAATAGGTTTTAAAACTAGCTCCATCAAGGGTTGGGGCACCCAGTCCCTTGAGATTGTGTCTGGCGGAGAACTAGAGCATCCCACACCTAACTCCTGGGGGGAGAATATCTCACCTTCCTCAGGTGCCTGCAGATCAGAATATATATCATTGGCCATCGAGGGTGGCCTTGACACCAATATTTCCTCATTCACAATGGAGAGAGGGGCCTCCGCTATTCCTTTGTCCTTGTTTTCACATTTTTCTTCCAACTTGGTGGCCTTGCAAGTATCACTAGAGTGGCCTCTGCTTTCGCATTTTTGGCAAAAAAGGGTAGTATTTTCATACACCAATGCTTGGGTCCATCTACCCAGTTTAGATTTCAAAATAACAAAGTTGGGTAGGATTTTATTCATAGTGACATTCACACAGAATCTAGCAAACACCAACCTGGATTTAGACCGTGTCACCTGATCCACCATGATGAATTAACCAAAGGAATCTCCAATCCAGTGGAAGACTTTATCATCCCAATACTCGACCAGGAGTCCTGGGAGATGGACCCAAACTGGAACCGATCTAGTTAGGTCTGTCTCTGGGTTGAATCTGGGTTTCCATTTTGCAAGGGCCAAGAAGTGTTTTTCATAGACCCGTGAACCAGATAGCACACTGGTTATGTCTTCAAGAGTGGTAAACTTAAACAGAAAGAGATCACCTGGCATAGCCGAAACCAGGGCCGACCCTTTGATCTTCCACTAGTTAGAAACCCATTTTCTAACCATTTCAATGGTAGGTCAGAAATTGAAGAATCAACCAACCAAGGCCAGCTAAAAGTCAACCATTGTACGATTCACCACAGAGTCTGGGAGTGACAGTTCTTCTCCTTCCTCAGTCTGAACAAAATCCACTAAAAGAGCCTGCAAGGTTTGTTGGGCATCGTCAACAAGGGCTCCTTTCCAGTTAGGTTTAGGGGAAAGCGGGGGATCAGCTGATGAAGACTCTTTTTGAGATTCCCCTATTGACCCAATAGCAGGGCCCGTGAAGGAAGCCTAGGGACCCTCAGGACCAGCAGGTGGGTCAGCCAGGGGGGCAACATCTCCCCCCGGGGAGGTAGGCATGTGAACCTGCAGTTTGAAATTCAAGCTGAGCAGGAAGCAAGGCAAGAAGCTGCAAAACTATGATGAAGAAATTTGTTGAACTATTCTGTACTTGTTTGTTAATCAACAATTAGTCAACTCCATTAATTCCTTAATAGCGGAAATATGTCTTATCATCCTCCCTTTGCATCTAGGTTTTGTATTTTCACCCTTAATCTTGGGTTATGCTAATATAACTCGGATACAAAGAGGTTGGGTTTATATATTTCCCAATGTATATCCCCCTACACAAAAATAATAACCTAGACACTAATAAAAGGAATTTGGCGAGTGATCTCTACCTTAGCATTCCTCACCATTTTCCCGTATATAAAGATTGACATATTTTTTTGGAGTTGAAAGTATCAACATATAAACATCATAGATGAGTTAAGAACTTAAAAAATATAATGTTGTCCTATTAGTTATATATTCTCTAATTTCTATGGAAACATGTTAAAGTAGATTAGACCATAATATGTGCATAAAGACATATTTTATTTGTTTATAAGGATAAATAGGTTTTTGACTTGACTCAAACCCTTTTACAAGGTAGAAGATTACCAAAGTGGTAACAAAAAAAGTACAAAACAACCAAACATAAAAAAAAAAAAAAAGTAAATAAAAATTGCTATATGGAACAAAACTACAAAGCAAACAATGATTGAAATATTAGAGTTGGGGTCAAGCATTGGCCTCAATGGAACCATTTGTGAGTTAGGTACTATGAAGGACTTACTTTTCTTTAGTCAGCACAAATTAGTTGAGGAGGCATCTATTTTATTCATAGGATATTAGGAGTACTTTAGAAAGTGACCTTTGAACAAATACATAAACATCTCTTAAAGACTACTCATTTAGAAGTAGAATCCTTACAAGAAAAAGAAAGAGTGACATGAACCATCGAAGGAGGATGATAGGTATTTGAGTTCTTAGTTGTGGGTCTGACACCAACATCAATTTCCTCGACAACCGACCCTGCTGAGGCAACACGAGAAGGAGACACCAAATCTTTATAAGTACACCAAGTCATCATTTAGAGAAGTAGGATAGACAATGGGATGACGATGGTCAACAACGTTCTACTAGGTGGGGAAAGAACATGAACAAGATCCATAGAGGTAAGAGGAAACAAAGTGGCCCCCATCAAAGTAGTGCCTACAATAGAAATATATCCTCTCTTAATCAATCACATGTGTCTAAGGTTGTTCACCCAAATTGAAGATTATCTCACTTGATAGAGCCTTCAAAAAGTTAATCTCCAACAAGATTCAAGCGTAAGATTTGTGCATAAAATCTCTAGTGTTATGGTCCACCTTGACGAAGTGGCTCAACTTATTGCCAATAGACTCATAAGCTAATTTGCACCAAAACTAAAGAGGGAGGGGGTAAGCCAACTTTACCTAGACAAGAGTGACAACTATAGATTCATTTGGAGGGTTGAAAGAATGCATCTAGTGGTGGAGAGAAAGAGGGTGAAAACATGATTTCTAGTCCCACATAGTAAAATAGATTTATGGTGTTCAAAGGAGTCAAAGTATATGACCCAAAATGAAAGGAATATGTATATAGATCTCAACCTTACCTACAACCATAATGTATATGCACTTAATAATCTAAGTGTTCAGGTTCAACTGTGAGGGCTGCAAGTTTCTTAATCTATAGACCAATCCTTTCCTTTCAAAGTAGGATATACACTCAAGTATCTTATGATTCAACACCACCTCTAAAGGAGATTAAGCACATGGCAGGCACTTACGAGCAACACTAGGAGGAGTTTCATTCAAAGGACTACTGTGTAGGTCTGCAAAGGAAGAAGACTTCATTGGAGCCTTAGGAAAACTTCTAAGAGCATGAGGGTTTGAATTATCATAACCAGACAACGACACTGAGTGATCAATCCTAATGAATGTATTGCTAATCTTCTTATGTATCACTATATAATTTATTGACATTTGAATGTAATTTGTATAACACACACACACACAGAAAAAATATAATATATTAGTAATCTATAACATAACAACTATTAAAACATGCTCATCAAACTAATCCTCCCCTCCAAACCTTTTTCCCTTTTTCCCTATAATGCATTTGAAAATCCAATTTTGTTAGTTTAAAATGGGTCAAAATATTGCTTGGGCCATGTACAACTTTTGTTTGAAAACTACCTGGATGCATGCACATCCATAAATAGAGCTCATAATTGATGCTCTTATATTATCAATCAATTCCTACTCTTAATGCAACATGGAATCACTAAAGTTCACATGCAAAAAGCATATGTCGGCCTTCTTAAATGGAGTTGACCTTCAAATTTGTCACTAAATAAGTTTGGAAAAAATACAAATACCCAAAGTCAACATTCTGATATTATCATAATCAAATCATCTCCCACCCTAGCTATATTATAAGCTATGTAGTATCGACCAAAATACTACCTGCATTTAAATATGCTCAGAAATCCAACGGCCTTGATCTGCTAAGTACTGTATTAGGAAGCAGTCACAATACAGATCAAAACCATGCGAAAATGCCAAGGCAACGGGTTATTAAATAGTTCAACTAAGACAAAATAATCTACATCATACATGACTAGTCATTGACGTATATCAGAACATTCTGTCAACGTAAGTAGCTGTTCGTTGCAGGTTTTCTTTTAGAAAAACAATTATATAATACATAAAAGAACAATAAAACTATAGACGGAAGTATTTTATTATTGAAGGACTCTGGTGTTAATAATTATTTATTGTAATTCGTTATTTAAATGTAAAGATGCTAATCTCTGAATACGGCATATTCAAAGTCATTGCCTTTAAATAATTGAAAAACTAAGAATTTTAACATTAAATGAACGTCAAAGATAAGTTCAGTTTTTATAAAAGGAAAACAAAATCTTCTTTGTCAATGTAGAAAGATTTCAGGACTAAGCTCTACCATTATTTTATATTAATGAAAAGGACAATCACCCAGATTTTGAATATTAACGAAGTGATTTGAACCTTGGTTTACGGCGTTGCCGACGCAGGTGGAACTTTCTTGATTAATATTTTTGTTATTACTGTTTTTAAATAATTGCCTAGACTTTTATGATAAAATCTAATGAGGGGTAAAAATAGGCAATAAAATAAAATCGTTCTACATCAATCAATATCAAAGAAAAAATTGTCAATGGAGCTTGGTGTTAACATCAGAGGGACCAAAAGTCCATTTGAGGAAGGAATTAAGCTTGTATTCCATGCACGTTAAACCCAACAAACCTAGTTTTTCAAGGAATTGACCCCTGTACCATGAAAACGTCTATTTTGGAATTAATAATTCACAGCTCATAGTTTTATTCCTACTAGTCAATGTAGACCTTTGCATTTTCTTAGGCAAAGGATTTATTTTACAGTAGGGTGAAGGCAGGTGTCATAGATAAACCTTTTCTGTTTACAGAATACAATGAGTTTGAAATTGCGTGAAGGAAGAAAGAATACTATTAGTGGTGCCTGACAATACATTCCACGACCAATCCTAAATATGTTGGTGTATAAAATGAAATGGTAATAATAATAAAAAATGCTCTACAAAACATTTTGTTATGGATTATCTTTGCCCACAATTTTTGTTCTCAGAATGGAGAATTTCAGGGGGAAGGAAGGCCGAGAGGGGGAGGGGTTTATATCTATAAAGTCTTCTTGATATGCATTTTGTCATTCTTTGTTTATTTAGAAGCCTTGCCTTCAATACGACATGATCTTTTATGAGTTCTTTAAGAAACTTTGAACTTCACCAACAAACCAAGAACCCATTAACATACATATATGTTTTAGTAAATTTAGATTTATTATAAAAGATCATTTCATATAAATAATTATAAATATATGTTAAAATTTGTGAAATAAGAAAGATAATTAAAATAATAAATAATGAATATTTTTAATCACTTTCAAATAATTTAAAATAATTTTAATTCAAAAATCATGTGTGTGTGTGTGTGTGAGCTATGAAAATTAGGTGTAAAGGAGCATAATAACGAATTAAAACACTCTACAACCAATAATTTAAACTACATACATGATTGGACTGAAAAGAAAGCTTAAAAACAATAAAAGCATAAGGAGTGCAAACCTCCCTAACACAGAATCCAAGCTCCCTTTTAATTTTTTGATTTGTCCATGTTTATGGATGTGTGCTCTAGATTTGATATGCCTCAAGATTCAAGAGGGGTTCTTCAAACTGACATTATATCTCTGCTTCAGAATTGGATTTGTGATTTTCTCTCAAAACTAGCATTATAACAAGGCATGAAAGGTGGATGATTTTGTGAAGGAATGAGGTTTCTTTTAAAGAAAATGGGTGAGGAATCAAGGGCACGATGCAATCCCAAGGAGAGGTCTAGATGCACCTAGAAAAGAGCACATGGATTGTGCTTTTTCAAGTGCATCATATGATGACAAGTGTCACAATATGATTTGGTTGAACAGAGGGAGGAATGTGACCATTTAGAAAAGTGAGCCAAGGAGATGAGAAGAGACTTTAGGAGATAAAGATATTAATGAGGGTGTAAGAGCCTTAATGAGGAGTGTAAGAGGCATTAATGAGGGTCTTAATGAGGCATGGGTGAGGGAGTGTTGGTGAATAGATTTATCTCCGCTTTGATTACAAATTATGCTAACTCTATGCCTCTTTGGAAACAAACTATCCTACAACAATTGGGTAAGCATGAGATAATTGCTTCCCTCTGAATTGTTTGAGGTACAGCTCCCTATGAGAGATATTTAACAAAATTCTAAAATTTAAAACCAACAATTGCACTTTTGACCTGAAACCACAAAAGGATCTCTCAAATACTCCTAGGTATTGAGGTATTTTCAGATAATATAAATATAAAGAAATAGAATCAAAGAAAGACACAGTTTCTTTGATTGAAACACGATGAACTTGAAAGGAAACAAGGAAGAGAATTATCCAGAAAGGCAAATAAATACTATACACTCACCATAGCACAGTAACGAGAAATACACCAATCCACAAAGTAATTGAAGTATTATAAATCTAAATTCATAGAATTAAACTTAGCATTGCATCAAAATAGCATGATCATATAGAACAAAGTCTGAGATTAAACCAATGCAGTATCTTTCTATTCAATTCTCTTGAGAAACCCAGAAAGTCTTTAACAAAATTAGAAAATGTCGAACTAAGTCCAACAGATTCCAAAATTTTCCATCCCTTTCACAGTTTTATGCCTCAGCATATATAGTTTAGCAAATTTGAGAGGCCTCCCTTAAAACTCAGCCTCCCAAATTAATCGAAAAGAAATGGTTTCAGACTAGTAAATAAAGGTAGAGTAAAAGTTTTTAGCAATAGCTAAATCATAAACAAAATGAATTAAACATAGGCATGAAAACCATCACGCACTTTTAGTTATTATCTCCAGACGTGGCTTCTCGGACCAGCTTCCAGCTCTGAAATGTACTCACTAGCTCTTGGATCAAATGAGAGTGGAGAGTCTTCACACCATTCAGCTTTGCGCGACATGCACTCTTTTCCCATTTGAAGTTCTGAATTTTCTCTAACTGTCTGGGAAACTGTCCTCGATTCAGATACAACATGGACTCCACATGAGCAACTCTGGTGAAATCTTCAGCTGTGATTTCCTCATTTTCTTTGATATCATTCATCGCTTCCCCAAAACTCTTGGTCATAGCTTCTGCATTTATATTTCGTTCGTTGAACTGAAGGATACCTGACGGGTTCACAACCTTGATGTCTTTTAATGCATAAAATGTATTTCTTTGATCTCTTTCTCCATGGCGCACAATCTCGAGATCACTGTCTTAATAAACTACTCTTCCAACTCAAATTCTTTTTTAGAATGAAGAGCTTACATGCACCTATCATTTTCATTAGGTTTTCTACCAGAAACTTCCCAACTCCATATCCTCTATCTCAGCAACATGGGATACAATAGCAACAAATTTTTCCTTGTTTGATTCCCAAGTTTGTATCATGGTATGAATCTCCCCAATCAGAGCTTCTCCTTCTGCAAAGGTTGCTACGAACTCCTAAATGAACTTATGGGTAAAAGCACAATAATCTATCACCTTTTAGGCTAACTTATCAACACAACTGAATTTTAGTATTTCTAACTAAAAATTAATTTTGGTCAAACATATAGTATAGCTACATTCATTCTAGCTAAGTCAGGTAAGTTCTTTAACTTTTCCAATTGGAAATGTTTATTAAATATATGTTTTATACCACGTTGAGTCCAATTACCATAGAAATAAAATTATTTCAGAAAAAGTGATGTTTCAATAACTCCTAGTCTTTTTAATGATATTTTTTAAAAATACAAAAATACACTTTTGTAGAGATCAGAGTTGAGAATATCCTCATATAGATTTAATAGTATTTTAATTAGACATAGTCTATTTTAATTTAAAAATATTGAAAGTAGGTATTTTAACAGTCAAGCAGTCGTTGATTCATAAAATATTAAAAAAATGATAAATCAATTCAAAAAAAAATTAAAATCATAGAAAACACTAGACAAGAGAGTCCTCTTCAATAATATGTAATTTATTTTGTTTTTGGTATAGTTTTGATAGGGGAAAAGTGGCAGGAGACAAAAATTGTTGATTTCAAGTAAGTTTGACTTTGAAAACTTATAGCTGGAAAACTATAGATGGAAAACACTTCTTTTTTTTTTTTTTGCACTAGCTATACATATCATCTAAAACATATTCTGAAATTGGAGGAAAAATCAATGTTTTACTTATAATGATTTGGCGGGAAGTAAACTCCTTGATTTATAGTATTTTTTAGGAAATGAAAAATAGACCTAAAAAATTCAAAAAACATATTAATTTTTGTTTAATTTTTTTTAAAAAAAATTGTAGGCATATAATTCATCCTATTTCACACATTTCTTCAGTTTACATCATCTTCAAATTCTCAACAAAATGTAACTTTTAAGCCCTTGAAGTTTTACAGTTTTGGTGTTGTTAACCTTTTCCTTTGTAAAAGGGTGATAGATTATTGTGCTTTAACCATTATTTCCTTCCAAAATGATGCCACCGATCCAGTATTTCATAGCCACCATCAGGGCTCTGCCCTGATGCATTTGTTTCAGCATTTGCTTACTATCTGCAGAATTAGGGTCAAAAGCTTGCGGAGATTGATTTAGAGGTAGAGCCCCAACTTCGCTGAGTGAGCTAAGGAACTCATCCATCATGAATAAAAGCTACTTGAGATCGCACTTCTCCTTGCCATCTTTCTGGGATTGACTAAGCATATGGTCGGATGAAAATATGAAAAGATGATCTTGAGTGTCTCTGTTCAGCACCCCAAACTCCATTTTTGTAAATTTAAAATCTTTTGCTGCAGGTTCAAGAATATCCTCCCCCTATTTGAAATTGGCTATCTCGACGGTTACTTTACCTATAATGGGGTCCATAGTCAACCTTGCTTGGCTTTTTACCTTCTTCATTTTGCGGCATGAACAACATATTTGGTTACAATATCTTGAACTGGCAAAAAAACAGGTTTGAAACTGCATTTCTTACTCACCGATTCAGTCACCCAAGGAGGAACCAAGTTAGAAACCAACCTATCTTCAACATTCCTGGTAGGTGTCACATTTTCTTTCCAAACCTCAGACTTATCCATTATTGTATCCTGAATTCCTTTTCCCTGTTCTGGTGTAAAAGAGAGATATTCATCATTGACATCAATGTCAATGAAGCTAGAGTCAGGGGAAGCCATGTGAAACTGAAATTGTGCTCTAGTTCTAAATCTTGTTCGAGGTGCAGTAGGATGCCTGCTGGGCACAACTCTTTTCTTAGTTGAAGGAAGATTACCTTCATGAGGAGTCAAGAAGGAAACATTAGAAGAGTAAGGTAGAACTTCAATTGAGATTGATCTGGCACTAGTTTCATTAGGAGAGGTGAACCTCTTTCTGTTTAATTTCCTTCTTTTTAACCAATCATCTGTGTAGGCCAGATTGGACCTAGCTCTTAGTTTGATGTCTTCTTCTTTGTCCCTTGTCCAATATACCTTTGATAGAGTTTCTTCACTAGGTTCAATGATTTCTGACTCATCTTCGACCAAATTAGAAACATCAAGCTTCAGCGACAGACTTCTAATTTGGGGAACCAATAACCTGGAATGATCTCTTATTTGAATTTCCCTTTCAGCTTCTATATCCTCCCACAAATATTCCATATGCAGATTGAGGTCCAACTACTTTTTCAAACTAAACGCCTTCATGGAAAACCCTTTATTGTCAAATCCCCTCCTTGACTCATAAAACTGCATGTGAAAACCAACTAAATTACTTCCTATCACTGATGCATCTATCATACTCTTGCATACCAAATTTTTGAGTCTGATTGGAAACATTGAATCCCACTTATCTTCCGTGAGGTTATTCTTTATTACTGTAAACACTTGTTTACAGATTTCTGCTAAGATGAAACAATCAAAGCAGAACCTGGGTAATCTGAGAGGTTCTTCATCAAAATCACCAACTCTTAAATAGGTGAACCAAGGAAACTGGATATAGAAACTCTTGTAGCTCTGAACCAACTTCTGTGCTTATGGATAAATTCTCTAATTTGGGGTTCTAGCTAACTGATTACATAGTCTCCCAAGAAAAACATCTTGAACTCTCCTATATTCTTCTAGAACCATGTCTTTCCTTAACAAAGGACAATATTGAAAAGTGGTTATATCTCCGTTCCATGGATCCCAGCAAGATCTTGGGTTCTTGTAAGGACATAGGTCAAGTAGGAGAACATATAGAATTCCTTTCGCGTAGCTTGCACCTATTTAAGCTGATCTCTCAGTGAACTTGCGATTATTTCAGCCCAGTCCAGACTCTGTTTTCCTCCAACACAATTTCTATAAAATGATATATCCAATATTCAAAAAGAAGTACTTGTTCTGATCCCATTATCCTAAGAAATAGAACCATGATATTATGGATGTGATTTTTTATATGGTCTTTGGTTAAAACTTTGGGCAATCTGGAACCACCTCTGTAATTTGACATAGTCCATTTTCGGGCGATGTTACTGAGCTTCTTGTCCCTCCTTTCTCAAAATTGTGCCAACGATTGAGTGGGGCTGAAACTAGAAAAAGCTTCTATAGGATTTCGAAGACTGACATTATTGTCTCTCTGTTTATGGTCAAAATACTCCTACCCTCATTATTCAACACACTTTTGGACTTGATGTCATAGCGGTATATACATTGTTGAATTAGTTCTTGACTTATCACAGTTGGTGGAAAGGCAGCGGTTTGGAGTAAACCACTGGACATAAATTATATAGTATGCTCCTCCTCTACTGAGTCTTTCAAAACTTCAACTAGCTTTTCTACTTCGACTCCCAATAAATTTGTGTCTGTAATGATCAGATTTCTACAACCTAGACTTGCAGTGTTTCCAAAGAAATGCATGCTAGACCTCATCCTTTTTATCTTTACTCAAGTAAATGAAAGACTGCAATCTTTGAGAAAATGGGCAAAACCAGGTAGAAAATAGTGAAGCAAATAGAGGGCTAACTGGGCGTTACCTATTCTCTGCTTGAACTATAAAATCAAAACTCGTGTCCTCCATAGCTGAGACTCCACAACTTATCTTTGAAATGAAATGAACTTGAAAGATGAAATTTAAAGAAAACTCATTCTGCGGGAAAAATCATCCAAGAGACAATAATTAAATGCTGCGTGCAAGATGAAATGAAATGAAGCTAGTGATGTGACATCTGGCCATCACTTCATTTAATTAAACCCCCTTAAGTCATTACTACTTCTTGAAATGCTATTCCTTTGTTCATGCCAAAAAAACATCTGCGTTAACCCGCATTGTCAGCTTGACTTTTCCCATGTGGCTAACTACTTTTCCAAATCGTTGTACTATTATTCTGATAGATACACTCTGACATTTCATATCATCTTTCAACTCAGCCATCACATCACCTTCATTCTTTGTTGAATCCTTCGTTGAACTACTTTGAACTGAGGTTCAAAGTGGTTCGATGACGTGTCCCCGGTCCTACCTGCAATCACTGATATTAGGTCAAAAGCTTTTGATTGAACTACTTTGAACTATTTTGAACCGAGGTTCAAACCGGTCTAAAGTGGTTCATGAGACAAAGACCGATACCAATTTTGACCGAGAGAACCAGCTTTCACAAGATGGCATGGGCTCATGACACATTTAAAGAATAAGTTCAGAGGTAAATCTGACATCACAAGGCTCTTTAACTTGGACTTCTTCAACATAAATTGGGATCAGGAAAAAATTCAAGGAAGACTTAAAAAAGGGAGAGAACACTTTCAATCATGGTGACTCAAGTAGACCCTAACACTGTCTCTATCTGGGGATTGCAAGTTGTTAAAACTGTAAAGAACTCAAAATACTAGTTTCGCAAAAACTAAGACCTAAAAGGGGAAAAAGGACAAAATAACTAAACTACAACTAAAGAAAGAAAGGAAAACTAACTAATATGTACAGAGGGACCTGGGGACACCATTAAAACTTAAATAACTTTAGGTCCTTCCCATTGTAGGTAAACAGAAGATTGACACCATCTGGGTAAGACAAACGAAATGCATTAGAACCAATTGTTTCTGTGATAATAAATGAGCCTTTCCATAAAGATTCAAACTTCCCATGGGAACCTTTGGGTGCCTTCAGTTTGTCACACAAAAGTACTTCATCTCCCTCCACAAATTTCCTGGTACAAGCCCTCATATCGAAGATCTTGTTAACCTTCAGCTGATGTTCTGTAATATGATCCACCATGTCATCCCTCTCCTCTTCCAGTTTATTCAGGTACATGACGCGCTTCTCCAGTGAACTTTGAAAATATTGGTCTTCAATTACTGTTTGCAGCTTAGCCATGGATAATTCTAGAGGTAAAGATACATGAGCTCCAATCCCATATACAATTTCAAAAGGGGACATGCCAATAGCCCTTTTCAGGGTAGTTCTATCAGACCATAACGCCTCATATAACTTCTTATGCCAATCATGAGGGTTATCATTCAACAATTTTTTCATTATAGCTACCAGATTCTTATTGTTGGACTCTGCCTACTCGTTTCCCTATGGAAAGTAATCCGATGAATGAGATAGTGATATCCCATGTTCATAAAAAAAATCTGAAATCTCTTCTGAAGAGAAGTATGTAGCATTATCCACCACTATCTTGACTTGGATCCCAAACCTTATAAAGACATAGTTCAGTAGAAAGTCACATACAACTTGAGAATTTGCCTTCTTGGTTGGTACCGTGTCCACCCACTTGGTGAAGTAATCAGTAGCTTTTAGAATGTATACATGTCCTGCACTAGACGGAGGGTTCAAAGGCCCAAAAAAATCTATACCCCACTATTTAAAAGGTTCTTCAATGATCACGGGCTTGAGAGGCAATGCTGCAAGTTGTGGGTGCCCAGTAAATAACTGACATTTCTCACAATTCTTAACATAGTGATATGCGTCCTTAAACATTCCCGGCCAATAGAAATGATTCCACAAAATCTTGAAGGCTATAACAGTAGAGGAAAAGTGCCCCCCACAAGCTTCATCATGGAAATTTATCAGTAGTTCTTTCTGTTGTGCGACATCCACACATCTTAGGAAAGTCCCATCAATGCTTTTTTATACAACACATCTTGCAAAATCACATATTTAGAAGCTTTCAATTTTTGCTTATGCTTCTCTTGAGGGCTCAAATGTTCAGGGTACTCCCCATAGGTGAGAAAGTATGTTACATTTGAAAACCATGGGTCAGTCAAACTTACTAATAGTACTGTGGGGTTTTCACTAGCTTCTTCTTTTGCTGATTCTCCATCTTCAGCTAAAAGCTTACACAATCCCTGTCCTCTCACCAAATTAGTTGGCTTGATGATAAAATCATATTCCTAAATTTTGGCTATCCACACTACTCTATTATTTATTCCTATCTCTTTTTGAGTCAGGACACTTTTGACCCCTATTTCAGGGACATACACCGTAGGATGGGAGTGTAATATGTAATATCTGAACTACTTTACTGCCTTTACTATAGCGAAGGCATGTTTCTCAATTTGAGAATACTTGATTTCATGTTTCTTCATTGGATTGCTCATGAAAGAAATAGGTGCCTCCCATCCCATATCATCCTTCTGCGTCAAAATACCAGATAGGGTATATTCTGATGCGTAACAATAGATGTTGAAGTTCTTTTCAAAATCTGGACTTACCATTATCAAAGCTTGGGCTATTGCTTCTTTGACCTCATTGAAGGCTTTCTTCCCTTCCTCATTCCATTTAAATGGAATCTTTTCACTCAGCATGTCTACCATATGTTTAGTTATTTCTGAAAATTTAGAGACAAAAGCTCTTAAAAAGTTCATCTGGCCAAAAAAATACTTCAAGCTACTTCAACTGGAAGGTAAGCTAAGTTGTTGAATTGCCTGACCCTATTTGGATCAATCTTGACACCCTTCTTTGAAATAATATGCCCTAACAATTTGCCTTCTTCAACAAAGACGACTGAATTTTTTGGATTTAGGGATATGCCATGACTCCTACACCTTTGTAATACTATTTCAATATCCTTCAAATGAAAACTCTTTCTCTTTTAAAATATGGTCAAATCATCCAAATAGATCACAATGATCCTATTGCAAAGGTCCCCAAATGAAGAATTCATTGCCCTCTGGAAAGTAGCACCAGCGTTGATTAATCCAAACGACGTTTTGTTGTATGAGAAGGTACCCCAAGGGGTTATAAAGGATGTCTTATGCTGGTCCTCTTTTTCCACACTGATTTGGTTATATTTGGAATAACCATCAAGCATAGACATTAGTTCTGATCCTGATATTGCCTGAAGCACATGTTCCATCACTGGCAATGCATAGTCATCTTTAAGGCTGGCCTGATTTAAATTCCAGAAGTCTACACAAATTCTAATCTCACCATTCTTTTTCCTTACAAGGACTATATTGGTGATCCAGGTTGAATGATGAATGGGATGGATAATTCTGGCTGGGATGGATAATTCTGGCTTGCAACATCTTCTCCACTTCCTTTAATATAGCTATAGATACTATCAGATTATAGTTTCTCAACTTTTGACGAAAAGGTTTTGCATATGTTTTCAAAGGGATGTGATGTCTGAATTGACCATCTCTGAAGTTTTTAAGATCTTTGTATCCCCAAGAAAAAAACATCCTTATATTCTGTTAATAATTTCTTGAGATCATATTTTTCCTGTTGGGAACAAGACCTCCCTATAGAAATCCATTTTGGGTCACCTTCATCACCTATATTGATTTTATCATATTCCTTAGGGTTATGAGCATGAGACACTTTTTCCTTAACTGTAGTGTCATCCTTTCTCTAAAGCAAATTTTCTAGGGAGACCAACCCCTTAGGAATTTTTTTCCCTTTGAGCTGTATAATTCCATCATCCTCTACTGAGCCTTCATAGGTTTCTTTACACTCATTTTCTGAACCTTCAAAATAAACATTTGCAAAGTTGTTAATACATCCCAAAAAATTATTGAGCTGGGAATCACCATCAAATAATTTCCAATGCTCTACATTATTTGGTATTTTGGGGTGGTATACCATTTCTATCCTGTAGCTCTGAGTTTTAAAATTTGGATGTGGCAGAAGTAATGAAGCCAAAACTGCTAAAGAGTCTGCTTTAGTGTTCAAGGTTCTAGGTATGAACTCAATAGAAAAAGCATCAAAAGATTCAAGTTCATCCCACACTAAATTCCTATAGTGTTTTAATTTTTCATTCTTAACTAAGAACTGTCCCCTTACTTGTTTCACAATCAGGTCAGCATCACCGTGGGCAATTAACTTCTTAACCCCTCTCAATTTATCTTCTTCCAAACCTAATAGTAATGCTTCGTATTCTGCCATATTATTGGTGTTTCTGAAATCTAGCTTGAAAGATAAAGGAATGCACTCCCCTATAGGGGGAAAAAGCACTACTCTGGCTCCTGATCCAGAACTAGAACAACTACCATCAAATTCCATTTTCCACAAATCATCATTTTCTGATTCGGTAACAGTAGGTTCAGTGTTCCATCATCAGATAAAACTACATAATTACCAAAATGGCACTCTTGAAAAAGGATCTGAGCTTTGGGATTATCTAAAGGAACCACACTATTTTGTTTTTAGACTCTGGATCAAGTTTTATCTTCTTATTGCCTACCTGAATAATTTCTTCAGACCAGTCCATTTTTATGTCGCCTCCCATGTCTTTATAGAAAGTTCTACTAAGTAACATACTGTAATTGGCAGGAATGTCTACTACTAGGATTGTTAACTTCAAACGTTTATCTAGACATGCAGTGAGGAAAGCTTGCACATCCTTCACTTTCCCTATCAAAGGTGCTTGTTTTACATCCATAGAGTGGCATCGACCAAAGGTCTTGGTTAAGGTAAGACCGAGGGCTTTGGCAATTGGAGAAGGCATTATATTATCAAAGGCACCGGAGTCAATTATACAATTACTGAGTTTTTGTCCATTTAACAGAAAAGAGATGTAAAAAGGATTTGGCTTCTTTTCTTCTATCTCATTTTCTATAGAGTTAACATAAGGGTAATCATTAGGTATCTTTGGGGTGTCTTTAGACACAAAAATAGGAGGTTCTTCTACTATGATTTTTTCTCCTATAAGTGGTTTACTTGGTTGAGTATTTGGGCTCGAATCTCATTTCACATATTTAACCAACCTGTCTAATTCTTTAGGATTCATCTTTAAATATTTAGCTGGAGAGATGGTAATGGAAGTTGATTTAAAAAATTCAATAAAATCAAAAGAAAGAGGAGTAGGAACCATGTTACCTTTTTGTAAGATTTTAATCCCCGAGTTCTTTAGGGTGGATGAGGAATCACCATTACCAGTTTCTTTAGTCTTTGGAAAAGCATCAGATGCACCTGCACTAGGGGTGGATTTTTTATTCCTTTGATTTCTAGTGAGGAATGTACATGAAGGGTCTTGCATAGTCGCTAGTACATCTCTGTCTCTTTCAGAGTCAGAATCATACTCTAGATAAAATGAACTTGAGTGCTCTATATCAAGAGAAGTTTTTTCTTCTTTGTATTCTTCAATCCCAATAGTATCCTTGGTTTATTTTATCTGGACACATTTGAGCCAATCTGGACATGTTTCCCCATCATGATTAGTTGTCAACTAAAAAGAACACATGGTTTCTTTAGGCACCTATTCAATTTGCAACCTAGGTTGCGAGCCTGTTAAGAGTGGAACCTTACCATGGGCCTGACCAAACTATTTACAACTAACATCTTGATAGGGAGATTGATACGGAGAACTAGACTTATTTTTTTGTCTTTTTAGCATTTCCATGTCATTCATCAATCTCTGCAACAAAGGATCAGTTGTAGCAGATGAGGAGGCACCCGTAGATTAAACTTCTCTTTTCCACTTTCCCGTCGTGATGAAGGTATCATCAAGTTCAATAGCTTGCCTTTGTGTGGCATTCAAATTGGCCACCCCATCCTTCAATAGGTGAAAGCTTATATTGGGAGGTACCTCATTGAGAAATAATATCTTTTTATTTTTGTTGCTGGGAGTGGAATTGGCAGGAATTATTTGCAAAATCCGGTTAAACTTAGCCACAAATTCTCGCATAGGTTCATGCATTTATTTCTTTAGCTGGCTCAATTGAAGCAATAGTGAAATTTCATTATTAGGAGTTTTGAACCTTGCTTCAAATACATCCTTCATATCATCCCAACTAGTAATAGAGCTATGAGGTAAGTGGTTGAACCAATCAGCTGCGACATCAGTTAGAGTTCTTACAAAAAGCCTCACAGCGACCTCCTGAGTGGGGACATTGAGAATACCGCATGCTGTATGAAAAGCACTTAAATGATCTTCAGTTGTCATTATTTTGTCTCCACTAAACTTAGGTAAAACTTGATTAGCTCCCTTTGGAAGAGCAACAGGTGCATTAACTCCCAAATTCAAAGGTCCTATATTTTCACCCCATGGTTGATTGGTGGCCATGAGTGGGTGTTGGAAGTTCAAAGGTTCAGTATTGAAAACTAAAGGTATCACAGTACCTGGTGGGATAACAAATTGGAAAATTACTGATATGATGGGCTTACTAGAAGGTGATGGGGTATTCTAGAGGTCATAGTCCTTCTTTTCTTTGGGGTATTAAAATTAGGGAAAAAACTCAAAATTTTTAAGGCTTCAAAATCTGCATCGATCAAACCTTTGCCCTAATCACCTCTTGTGTATCTTTTCTCAGCCAGCTTCTCTTATCAAGATCAAACCCCAACTTCTTTTAAGGACCTTGTGCCACTCTGTCCACAACTGTGGCTTCTTGAGCAATGCAAAGTCCCCTCAACCACTCCCCAATTTCTTCCTCTTCTTCTATGACTAGGCCAACTTGTTGGTACTGTTGATTGCTCTCCTTCAACATCCATGCCAAGGAGTTAAGATCTGCTATTATATCTTCTTGAGTATGCAAGAAAAACAAATTAGGTTACAACACCAAAAGAACTTCTTCCTGCCCAGGAATCACAATAGTGGGCAACACTATGATTTATTCATTCATGGAAATGCAACTACTTAATAGTCTTTTGATAGCACACTCCCCAGTAGAGTCACACAAAATCTGTTGGTGAACAGATTTGTCTTTGCTTTGATTACAAATTATGCTAAATCTATGCCTCTTTGGAAACAAACTATCCTACAATAGTTGGGTAAGCATGAGATAATTGCTTCCCTCTGAATTGTTTGAGGTATAGCTCCCTATCAGAGATATTTAACAAAATTCTAAACTTTAAAACCAACAATTGCACTTTTGACCTAAAAGAACATAAGGATCTCTTAGATACTCCTAGGTATTGAGGTATTTTCAGATAATATAAATATAAAGAAACAAAATCAAAGAAAGACATAGTTTCTTTGATTGAAACACGATGAACTTGAAAGAAAACAAGGAAGAGAATTATCCAGAAAGGAAGATAAATACTATGCATTCACAACAACACAGTAATGAGAAATACACCAATTCAAAAAGTAATTGACACATTATAAATCCAAATTCACAGATTTAAACTTAGCATTGCATCAAAATAACATGATCATACAGAACAAAGTCTCAGATTAAACTGATCCAATATCTTTCTATTTTATTCTCTTGAGAAACCCAGAAAGTCTTTAACAAAATCAGAAAATGTCGAACTAAGTCTAGCAGATTCCAAAATTTTCCATCCTTTTAACAATTTTACGCCTCATCATATATAGTTTAACAAATTCAAGAGGCCTCCCTTAAAACGAGGCCTCCCAAATTAACTGAAAAGAAATGGTTTTAGACTAGTAAATAAAGATAGAGTAAAAGTTTTTAACAACAGCTAAATCATAAATAAAATGAATTAAACATAGGTATGAAAACCATCACGCACTTTTAGTTATTATCTCCAGACATGGCTTCTCAGACCAGCTTCTAGCTCCAAAATGTACTCACTAGCTCTTGGATCAGATGAGAGTGGAGAGTCTTCACACCATTCAGGTTTGCTCGACATGCACTCTGTTCCCATTTGAAGTCCCAAATTTTCTCTAACTATCTGGGAAGCTGTCCTCAATTTAGATACAACATGGACTCCACACGAGAAACTCTAGTGAAATCTTCAGCTATGATTTCCTCCTTTTCTTTGATATCATTCATCGCGTCCCCAAAACTCTTGGTCATAGCTTTTGCATTTATATTTCCTTCATTAAACTGAAGGATACCTGATGGGTTCACAACCTTGATGTCTTTTAATTCATTAATATGTATTTATTTGATCTCTTTCTCCATGGTGCGCAAGCTCGAGATCGTTGTCTTAAATAAACTGGTATTCCAACTCAAATTATTTTTTAGAATAAAGAACATACATGCATCTATCATTTTCATTGGGTTTTCTGCCAAAAACTTCCCACCTCCATATCCTTCTATCTCAGCAACTTGGGATACAATAGCAGCACATTTTTCCTCATCTGATTCCCAAGTTGGTATCAAGGTATGAATCTCCCCAATCAGAGCTTCTCCTTTTACAAAGGCTGCTAAGAACTCTTGAATGAACTTATTTCCTTCCAAAATGCTACCACTAATCCAATCTTTCATTGCCACCATCAAGGCTCTGCCCTGATGCATTTTTTTTAGCATTTTCTTACTATCTACAGAATTAGGGTCAAAAGCTTGCAGAGATTGAGTTAGAGGCAGAGCCTCAACTTCACTGATGGAACTAAGGAACTCAGCCATCGTGACTACAAGCTTCTTGAGCTTGCACTTCTCCTTGCCATATTTTTGGGATTGACCAGGCATATGGTCAGCTGAAATTTTGAAAAGATGATCTCAAGTGTCTTTGTTTAGCACCCCAAAATCCATTTTTGTAATTTTGAAATCTTCTACTGCAGGTTCAAGAATATCCTACCTCTATTTGAAAGTTGCTATCTCGGTGGTTACTTTACCTGTCATGGGGTCCGTAGTCAACCTTGCGTTGTTTTTGGCCTTCTTCATTTTTGGGGTATGAGAAGCATATTTGGTGACAATATCTTGAACTGGGGAAGAAATAGGTTTGAAACTGCATTTCTTACTCACCGATTCAGTCACCCAAGGAGGAACTGAGTTAGAAACCAACCTGTCTTCAACATTCCTGGCAGGTGTCATGTTGTCTTGCTAAACCTTAGACTTATCCATTATTGTATCCTAAATTCCTTTGCCTTGTTCTGATGAAAAAGAGATATCTTCATCACTGACATCAATCTCAACGAAGCTGGAGTCAGGGGAGGCCATGTTAGACCAAATTTCTGCTCTAGTTCTAGATCTCATTCGAGGTGCAGTGGGATGTCTACTGGGCACAACTCTTTTCTTAGTTGAAGGAAGATTACTAGCATGAGGATTCAAGAAGGATACATTAGAAGAATTAGGTAGAACTTCAATTGAGATCGATCTGGCACTAGTTTCCTTAGGAGAGGTGACTCTCTTTCTATTTAATTTCCTTCTTTTTAACCAATCATCCATGTAGGCTGGAATGGACCTATCTCTTAGTTTTATTTCTTCTTCTTCGTCCCTTGTCCAATCTACCTTCGACAAAGTTTCTCACTAGGTTCAATAAAACTAGGTTCAATGATTTCTAACACATCTTAGGCCACATCAGAAACATCAAGCTTCAGATGCAGACTTCTAATATGGAGAACCAATAACCTGGAATGATCTCTTATTCAAATTGCCCTTTCATCTTCTATATCCTCGCACAAATATTCCATATGCGGATTCAGGTCCAACTTCTTTTTGAAACTGAACGCCTTCATGGAAAACCCTTTATTGTCAAATACCCTCCTTGACTCATAAAATTGCATGTGAAAACCAACTAAATTTCTGCCTATCACTGATGCATCTATCATACTCTTTCATACCAAATTTTTGAGTCTGATTGGAAACATTGAATCCCACTTATCTTCTGACAGGTTATTCTTTAAATTACTGTAAACACTTGTCTACAGATTTCTGCTAAGATGAAATGATCAAAGCAAAACCTAGGTAATCTAAGAGGTTCTTTATCAAAACCACTAACTCTTAAATAGGTGAACCGAGGAAACTGGATATAGAAGCTCCCGTAGCTATGAACTGCTTTTGGAGAAATTCTCTGATTCAGGGTTCCAGCTAACTGATTGCATAGTCTCCCAAGAAAAACATCATGAACTCTCCTATATTCTTCTAGAACCCTGTCTTTCCTTAACAAAGGACAATACTGAAAAATGGTTATATCTCCATTCCATGGCTCATGAGGGATCCCAATAAGATCTTGGGTGCATACAAGGTAATAGGTCAAGTAGGAGGACATATAGAATTCCTTTCACATAGCTTGCGCCTGTTTGAGTTGATCTCTTAGTGAACTCACGATTATTTCAGCCCATTCCACACTCTGTTTTCCTTCCAACACAATTTCTATAAAATGATACATCCAATCTTCAAAAAGAAGTACTTGTTCTGATTCCTTCATCATATACATTAGAACCATGATATTATGGACGTGTTTTTTCATATGGTCTTTGGTTAAAACTTTGGGCAATCTGGAACCACCTATGTAATTTGATATAGTCAATTTCAGGGTGATGTTACTGAGCTTCTTGTCGCTCCTTTCTCGGAATTGTACCAGTGACTGAGTGGGGGTAAAACTAGCAAAAGCTTCATCTAGGATTTTGAAGACTGACATTATCGTCTCTATGTTTATGGTCAAAATACTCCTACCCTCATTATTCAACACACTTTTGGACTTGACATCATAGCGGTATATACATTGTTGAATTAGTTCTGGACTTATCATAGCTGGTGGAAAGGTAGCGACTTGGAGTAAACCACTGGACATAAATTCTACAGTATGCTCCTCCTCTACTGAGTCTTTCAAAACCTCAACTTGTATGCACCCTAAAATGGTCGCCTAGACTTTGGGCCCCATTTTATCATTTTATCAATTTCCTGAATCAATGCTTTGAAACATTTTCAATTCAAATCAATTTCCTTGATCAAATTGTAATTAATTCA
>MU228416.1:0-22379 GCA_018584345.1 Thuja plicata | reverse complement strand
GCTAAAAAACTCATGATTCATGTTGTAGTCCCACTAGTCCTAAATGAGTCTATGGATTTATGAACTCTTTCTATAACCACATCATTGATTAATGTGCTTATTGAGCATGACACATAGTTTGTGAGAGAAGAGGGTGGATCGACACCTACACCACCTCCATCATCATCAGATACACCATTTGGCTAGGCTTAACCCATTTAGAATATGTGCCCTTGTTGTGAGGGTATATGTATTGGGGTAGATACTGACACAAAATGAGGATGGTTCGACATCCCATTCATGTACACATTATAGGGGTAGATTCCATGCATTCACTATTAAGGATGTGGATCTCATAGACAAATTGATAATGATGATGTGTTCTGGAGAGAAGACATAGGTTTTTTAATTTTTGTTTTTACATGTTATTAATTAATCACCTAAATCTTATAAAAATAAATTATTTTTTATTTACATGAATAATATGCATTGCAGGGTGCAGTAGGTGATATAGACACACCATAGAGTGTTCATTTGAGTAGACGTGCACGTGTAGCTCTAACACCTGAGATCAAGTTTTTTAAATATTTAAAAAAATAGAATAATACGTTTGTTTCAAAATATATTTTGTTAATATATGCATATTTATTTGGTGTTTTATAGGGCTTGTTGGCTACTTAGATTTATGAAGTTGATGATATCACACTTTCTGCCATTGATATTGGCCTTTAAAGATTTTTGGTATAATATTATGCACATCTCTTGTTTACAGTTTTAACTGAACCCATGCGGTATCATATTTTTTTCTCTTATGTTAATTTTTTTTCCTTGCGTACACCACCCAACTTGAGGACACTAAGACAGAGAATGAAATCCTCAAGGAAACAAAAACAAAAAAAGTTAATTCAATAGAATTTAAGCTTATTTATTGAAAAGTCTATATTGATGAATGCACCTGACTTATTTGTTCTTTATATAGAAGCAATTGGGGTTTACAAACTTAATGAATGCACCTGATATCATTGATGTTCAAGAGATGGAAGAGGTAACATTTTTACATTTACTTTTAGCTGCATTCTTGTTTGTTTGAAATCTCTTATAAATCCTTCCTCTATGACATGTTTTATGATTTTTCACACAGGAAATGTCATAGTTTCCTGATTAGCAAAGGTGCCTCCTAAGAGTAAAGGAGAGCCATCTGAGCTTCTCGTATGCATTTTTTCTATATACATGTTAAGCATATGCATGTTGGAAAGATTGTTACAATGTAGACAATTGTTATTTTGTCATTGATGTCAAATCTTACCTGGTGAGACTATCACTGTATTTTTTAGTACCTTATCCATTGATTGATGAATATTTGAAAAGAATGGGATAACAAGAAGACCAAGGAAATGGTTGAGTTATGAGTATAAACTAGGGTACTTGATCATTTGGCACTTTGGAAAAGTGATATGTTGTTTATCTAGCACTGAAGTTCACTAGAAGATCAATGTCGAGCAAAGCAAAGTCGATGCCGAGAAAACTAAAAGGTGATGCCGAGAAAAGTAAAGATGATGCCGAGTGCCAGTGAAATGCTGAGGGAGACAGTGGAATGTGGAGCATCAGTAATTTGTTTATTGATAGGATTTGAGATCTATGGCTGACATAATTGATTTTATTGGGATATACATTATTAATTAAGATTAGTCCATATTCATTTAATGCACAGGAAGCCGTTAGTAGCACATGGATTCAATGGTTAATTAATGAATGTATTGGAGAAGTAAATTCAACGTAAAGATGGAAAGATCCGTTGGATTTGACCTAACCTAAGATCTATGATCTTGGTTAAGAGGCAAAAGATTTATTTGACTTAGATGAAGAGGTATAATATAACCTACTGTGGTTATTGTTAATATATCAAAGTGGAATGCAAAGTGTTGCATGGTTAATTGACTGATTGGAAAGACCTAAGCAGTGAAGGTTTAAAAGAGAAGCAGAGAGAGATTGCTTGACGGATTTCCAAGCAGATCTAAAGTTTGAGATGAGAATGGAGGCCACTCAATGAATTAGCAATAGAGCTGACACTGGATATCGATTTGCAAAGTAAGTTGTATGAATCAGATCACACCTGCTGATTACTTTCTAGCCATTGTATCAGTTCAAATCCTTTAACTAGGTTGACCTAATAGTCATTGTATAAATCCTTTGAACAAGGTGACATTTAGATTGGAATGTTCTAAGTCCTCTAACAAGGCCAATCCTAACAGGGTGATTAAATCCTTTAACCAGCTCACATTTGATAGTGTGTTTTGTAACCTTTAAAAGGGTTGGCTCCTCACAGGGCATTACTTCAGAAGAGTAAAAGTTTGGTAGCATGTTACTGGTGTTTTTTCCCATATTGGGTTTCCACGTTAAATGATGGTGTCAAAATGTGTGAATGTTATTGTTGTATTTTACTATTAAGTTTCTAGAAGCTTATTTCTTTAATATAGTAAACTCCACACTTTTATTGTTCATTACTGTCGAGCAGATCTGAGTTGTCGAAGTTGATTTAAAGTGTTATATGGGAACATCTAGACTTGAGGATAACTGCTTCACCCCCCTCTCAATTATTTTGAATTCATATTAACAATTGGTATCAGAGTTGTGTTCTCTTGAAAATTTTGAAGGTACTTGGAGATAAAGATCAAGATGTATAAAAGGGATGGACCAAAGATCAACAAGAAAAACTTTCCTACATAGAAAAGTTTGATGTAACTTCATCTGGCTGGTATTGGTGATTCTTCTAAATGACATATTGAAATAGAATATGTACCCTCTACTGGAGTTATGAATGTTGCACAACTAAGAGAGAAGCATGAGCATAATCAAGCAATGCTAGAACTTGCATCATCTCTGAACTATCATGAATTTGAGGACATCAAAGATTGTACAAGTGCAAAATATATGTGGGATGACCTTACAACCATTGATGGAGGTGATATGAATGTACTGAGAGCCAAATCTGAAAGCTTGAGAGGTAAGTTTGATGATTTAAAAATGCAAGAAGGAGAAAATATAGTGCAATACTATGATAGGATAAAGGAAGTTGTAAATGCTATTAGAGGAGCTAAGGGAATCTTTGATGATGATACTATCATGAGAGAGGTACTAAGAACACTTCTTCCTATTTATGCTATTAGAGTATATGCAATTCAAGAAGTGAGATGTACTCCTAATAACAATTTAACTCTGGAATTTCTAGTAGGCAGACTTACTGCATTTGATATGTCAAATTTTGACAACTATACTCCACAAGCTACTGAATCTGCATTCAAGTCATAGATGATCATCAAAAAATCTAAGAAAGGAAAGAAATGTGTGGACAATGATAGTAACACCTCAGATGATGATCAAGAAGAGCTCGAGGCACTTATGGAAATAAGACTAGCAAGAGGAAAAGGGAAATTCAAAGGTAAACTTCATTTTTTTTTTTCTTGCAAAGTTGGTTATATTGCTGCTAGATGCCCTAACAGGAATGAGAAGGATGAAAGAAGGGACATAAAGTATAAAGATAGAAAGGATGACTGAGACTATAGAAAGTACAAGGACTACAAAGACAAAGGTAAGAAATCCTGCTATATAGCTGAAGAAGCTTCTGAAAGTGAATCTGAAAAATCTAATGAAAATGATATAAAAGTAGTGTATGTTGCAATAAAAGATGATTCTGATGATGATGAGAAAACTGCACTAATTTCTTATATGAGTAAAGGTGATTATTGGATTATTGACAGTGGTTGTTCACATCACATGACTGGCAATAAGGACAAATTTGAAACATTAAATCAATGCAAAGGTGGATATGTTAAATTTGGTAATGACACACCTTGTAGAGTAAAAGGGAAAGGATCAATTCAACTAAATAATAAGATTAGATGTGATGATATATACTGGATTGATGATCTTAAGTATAACTTGTTGATTATTTCATAGCTAAACACTTCTGGTTACAAATTTGAGTTCCATCACACAAAAGAAAAGATCTATGATGCCAATGGAGAATTAGTTGGAGGTGGTGAACAAACAAAAGGTAACTTGTTCTATCTGGATTAAGCTGAAGAGACATGCTTGTTTGCACAATATAATGATGTTTGGCTATGGCATAAGATGATATGTCATGTTAACTTTGATAAATTGGCAAGCATAAGTAAATTGAAAAAGGTTAGAGGGCTTCCTAAGTTAAAGAAACCTGAGAATGAAATGTGTAATCAATGTCAGTTGGGTAAAATGACTAAATCTAGTTTTAAAAGAAAAACTCATACTTCAGAGAATATTATGAAATTAGTTCATACTGACCTTTGTGGACCCATTGGTGAGAAAATCTAGTGTGGAGACAAATATTTTATTCTATTTATAGATGACTACTCTAGGATGATGACTGTTATGTTTCCCAAAGAAAAATCTGATGCATTTCAGTTATTTAAGTGGTACTTAGCAAAAGTTGAAAAGGAAACAGTTAAGAGCCTGAAATGTCTGAGATCCGACAAAGGAGAGTTTATTTCTAATGATTTTAACAGGTTCTGTAATGACCGAGGGATAAAAAAGATAGATGTCAGCACCTAGGACGCCACCACAAAATGGTATAGCTAAAAGGAGAAATCAATCTATCATGGATTGTGCCAGAACATTAATGATAGAGAAAAATTTTGCATAGAAATATTGGAGAGAAGTTGTAAGAATAGTTGTTTATACCCTAAACAAAGTACAAGTCAAGAAAGGTACAAATTCTACACCTTATGAGCTATGGTATGGATATGCACATACTGTAAGTTATTTCAAAGTCTTTGGGAGCAAATGTTTTATACTGAAGAATAACATAAATGGTAAACTTGATGCTAAAGGATAAGAAGGCATATTTCTTGGATATTCTACTAAAAGTAAGGCATACAAATGTTTGAATTCTAACACTAAAAAAATTGTGGAAAGTATAAATGTTAGAATTGATGAATATGTAGAAATAAATGAAGCTAAAAGCATGATTGAGCCTAAAAGTTATAGATCATTCACATATCCTGAAGAAGAGGATTCTAATGAAACCAAAAATGAAGTTTCCGAGCAACAGTATGCACCTGCCGAGACATAGGATGACATTACTGGGCAACAGGAAGTGACTGTCGAGCTATCTGATGGAGATTTCGAGCCACAGTTTCATCCTGAACTAAACTTGAATGATCAAAATGAAGCTGAGAAAGAGTGTACTTTGGAAAAATATGTAAGAAGGCACCATAAACCTAATCAAATCATAGGAGAAAAGGATTCTATAGTCATGACAAGAGGGAAATTAAGAGAAGACACATGTTTACTGTGGGATTTCAAGCCCAAGACAGTAAAAGATGCTCTAGACAATGAAGACTGGATTCAAGCCATGAATGAAGAGATAGACCAGATTGAAAAGAACAAGACATGGACACTAGTACCTAGACCTAAAAACAAAAAAGTAATTGGTACTAAGTGGGTATTCAGAAAAAAGCTGAATAAACATGGAGAGGTCACAAGGAATAAAGCAAGACTGGTATGCAAGGGTTATGCACAAGAGGAAGGAATTGACTATGGAGAGACATTCGCCCCAGTTGCAAGATTGGAGGGTGTGAGAACTCTACTTGCATATGCAACCTACAAAGGATTTAAAGTCTATCAAATGGATGTGAAGTCTGCATTTATAAATGGGATACTAGAAGAAGAAGAAGAAGTATATATTGAACAAGATGATAGATTTGTTGACCCAAGTAAGAGGAACATGGTTTGCAGATTGCACAAGGCATTATATGGACTGAAGCAAGCACCAAGAGCATGGTATGAAAGACTACACAATTATCTGATGAAGATTGGATTTGCAAGAACTAATGACAACAACAATCTGTATTTGAAGATAGAGAAAGGTAAAGGAATTTTATTGGCTGAAATTTTTGTGAATGGCATCATATTCAGTGGACAAGATATGATATGTAAGGCATTTTCAAAGGAGATGCAAACTGAATTTGAAATGTCTATGTTTGGTGAGATAAAATTCTTTGTTGGACTACAAATACATCAAATGAAGAATGGTATCTATATTACACAATCAAAATATATCAAGGAGATACTAAAAAATTTTGGTACGGAAGATTCAAAACTAGTGAGTACACCCATGGCTACTGGATAGAAGTTGACAAAGAATGATGATACAAAAGAGGTAAATCAAACACTGTATATATTAATGATTGGTAAGCTACAATATGTTGTACACAGTAGACCTGATATTGCATTAGCAGTTGGAATTGTTGCTAGTTTTTTGCTACTCCAAAAGAGACACAAATTATGGTAGTGAAAAGAATTCTGAGATATCTGAAAGGTACAGAAGACTATGGTCTATATTACAAAAAGAATGACAAGTTTGAACTTAGAGTCTATACTGATTGTGACTGGGCTGGTAATGTTGATGATAGAAAAAGCACCATAGGAGGAGCATTTCTTTTGGGGAAAAGATTATTTTCCTGGACAAGAAAGAAACATAATTGCACCTCACAATCTATAGCTGAAGCCGAGTATGTGGCAGTAGCAGTTAACTGTTCAAACATTGTGTGGTTGAAGATACTAATGAAAGGTATGAAAGAGGAGATCACAGAACCATTTTTCATATATTGTGATAACATGAGTGCCATTAATATTTCTAAAAATCATGTAATGCACTCTAAGAAAAAACATATAGCTATCAAGTATCATTACTTGAGTGATCTAGTATAGAAGAAAGAAGTGAGAATGGAATATGTGAACACTAAGGAACAGTTGGCAGACATATTTACAAAAGTGTTACCCAAGGGTGCTCATGAGTATCTAAGAGGTAAGTTAGGGGCAATTCCTCTAGCTGAGGATAACTAGTACTGAATGGTACTGTTGCATCAAATATTTTAATCAGAACACTTGACACATTGATGCAGAGTAAGTCACATTTTTAGGATGCTGCCTAAAAAACCGTGAATTGGAAAACCATAACCAAAAAGTAGATCAGTCATACACAAATATGACAGGAACAACATGATACTAAGATTAGCACAAAAAAATTTGCATGATAAAGATGTCAACATCTTTGGCATTGTTGTCAAAGAGGGAGATTATTTCTAAAACAATAGATACAAGGGAGATATTACTGAAAGAGGGAGTTGAATAGTAACAAAAAACATCAGTGTGATTATGGACACAGAGGGAGTCAGAATGAAGCTAAAGAAATTAACGAAGATTTGTTCATATCAGGAACACAAGCACTTTTTGGATTGTATGGTAACTTTGGTTTGAAATTATTGTTTTATAGTTTAGTGTTGCCATTAATGCCAAAGAGGGAGATTGTTGGAAAGATTGTTGCAATGTAGACAATTGTTATTTTGTCATTGATGTCAAACCTTAACTGGTGAGACTATCATTGTATGTTTGAATACCTTATCCATTGATTGATGAAGATTTGAAAAGAATGGCATAACAAGAAGACCAAGGAAATGGTTGAGTTATGAGTATAAACTAGGGTACTTGATCATTTGGCACTTTGGCAAAGTGATACATTATTTATCTAGAACTGATAGTTCACTAGAAGGTCAATGACGAGCAAAGAAAAGTCAATGCCAAGCAAAGCGAAAGGTGATGCCAAGCAAAGAAAAGATGATGTCGAGGGCCAGTGAAATGCCGAGGGAGACAGTGAAATGCCGAGCATCAGTATTTTGTTTATTGATAATATTTGAGATCTATGGCTGACATAATTGATTTTATTGGGATATGCATTATTAATTAAGAATGGTTGATATTCATTTAATGCATAGGAAATTGTTATTAGCACATAGATTCAATGGTTAATTAATGACTATATTGGAGAAGTAAATTAAATGTAAAGATGGAAAGATATGTTGGATCTGACCTAATCTAAGATCTACGATCTTGGTTAAGCGAAAAAAGATTTATCTAACCTAGATGAAGAATTATAATATAACCTACTATGGTTATTGTTAATATATCAAAGTGGAATGTAAAGTGTTGCATAGTTAATTGAGTGATTGGAAAGACCTAAGCAGTGAAGGCTGAACAAAGAAGCAGAGAGAGATTGCTTAACGGAATTCCAAGCAAATCTGAAGTTTGAGATGAGAATGGAGGCCACTCATTGAATTAGCATTAGAGCTAAAACTAGATCTAGATTTCCAAAGTAATTTGTATGAATCAGATCACACCTGCTGATTAATTTCTAGTCATTGTATCAGTTCAAATCCTTTAACCAGGTTGACCTAATAGTCATTGTATAAATCCTTTGAAAAAGGTGACATTTAGATTGGAATGTTCTAAGTCCTCTAACAAGTCCACTCCTAATAGGGTGATTAAATCCTTTTAACCAGGTCACATTTGACAATGTTTTTTGTAACTGTTGAGCATTGTTTTAACACAAGCCAACTTGCTATGATCTCAAGGTTCAATTTAATCTCTTGCCAGAATAATAGAGTTATTCCCAAGGTTCTCTAGGGTTGGGTCACAACCTGCTTGGTTACTCAGTTGAAGATAAATGTGTTTGTTCACGAGGAGGCCTTTGCTGTTACGTTCAAGACAGCAAACTGCAAAATATTGTTAATTCTCCTTTTTGGTATTTTCCATTTTAACAAGTATGGGTGTTGTAAATAAAATGCAATTTTATATTTTTTAAGGTGGTAATTTTTAGAATTAATGACAGCGTTTTAAAGAGGGAAGGGTAACGAGAAATAAAGCAAATTACAAGAAAAGTGAAATCCTAAGGACATAAACCACCGTAAACCCTTTCTTGCGAATTAAATGCTAGAGAGATTTGGAACAACCCACAAAGCATAAATAAGACCAAGTCATAATTCACTACCCCACGAATGCAAGCATTTTGGAGAGAAGACGTATTCACTCATGCAAGATATTCAAAATCTATCAAATCACGAAGCCACTAAGATGTGCACACCCACGAGACAGATTTATCATTAAGCCCAAAGATGATCTCCTCCACACATTCATCACAACAAGGTAGGTTCACAACAGCAAACTCTAACTAAAAGTAGCATGAATTCGAAACACAATAACACAAAGGGCTCTCTGAAAATAAAGGATAATGTAAGCAAACATTCAAAAAATTTACATAGATAGCAGTAATTCACACACCATGAATGAAGCGCCCAATGTAGATCTTTATTGTATTAAAAAGTTGGCCCTTTACATTGTTTTTTGATTACAATATATAGAGTTTTGATCCACAACTGTGATTTTTGGAGTTAGGGCATCAGAGAGTCTAAACTAGAGAAATAGAACTAAAACTATAACTTTGCTAAAGGTAAACTAATGCTAACTGATACTATGTAACTTGCATGGATTTTTAAACCCATTTACAATCAATTTGCTCATGCAAAGAGGGAAAAATTTGCCAGAGAAAAGAGAGAGAAAGGAGGATAATTCCTTCTATGAACTGGGAGTCTTCTTCTTGATCTTGGTGGATGCTTCTTGGATTCTTCACCTGTGGCTATTTCTGACGGTGGGAATTGATAGGAGACCCTTAGTTCCTCTGAAACAAACTCAAGTTGTCCATTGATCTGATTTGGAGTCGAACTAGTGTTGAGAAAAGTGACCTCACTAAAAACACCCAATTTTTTCAGACCCCGACCTCTACCCCGAAACTTTAATGTCTTCAAAATTTCCTAGGTGCTCTTTAAAATCTTCAAACTCAGAGGTCCAAAAGTTTAGACTTGTCATGGGCTGAAAGGCTAAAATCTTGGAAGGCCGAAAGGCCAAAAAATATTCTTTGCTGTATGGGCCAAAAGGACAAAAATTCAGAGGCCGAAAGGCTGAAAAATACTGCCTTAGTGATATTTGACCAAGTGTAAAAATATTGCCTAGTCCATCTAGTAGATGAAACCTAGAGCTTTATCCAGTGAAGACTTCTAGGTAAGCAACCCGGAGCCTTTGCACTATCTCCTGGACTTCCTCAAAATTGATCTCTTTTCTATTTATCTTTGTGACCCTTTGTTCTTGATTTTCTTTGAAGATAGTCAATTCAGAAGCGAAGAACATGATTTCTTCTTCATGGTGTGACATCCGATGTATTTCATCCTTCATGTAGAAGAGTTGCTGCAAGGCCTCCTTGGTGTTGACTCTGGCTAGAATATCTCTGAATTATTGGACCACTTCCTTGGAGGGTCGTAGGGCCTGTTGGCTTTCATCCGAGTAGACATTGGAGCCAACCCTTGTGAAGAAGGTATCTATATCTTTGATCCATTTTATTACCTCTTCCCACTTTTCATCTATAAGGGCCTGATGTTTCTTATAGACCCTAATTATTTTGGTAATCTATTTGATCCAAGTCTCAAATTTGTCAAATTCTTCACCCTCATAGATTTTCACCAAATTTGGAAGTGTTTCTTTCTAGTTACCTCCAAATCCTGGAGAGTCGCCAACCACTTAGCTACCTTGACGTCCATACCCCCATCATCTTCCACCAGGTCGATGAGTGAATTAACCTCAACTAAAATGGTCCTGTATGGCCTGAATATTGATGGGATTTCCTTATATTTGAACTATTTGAAGTCATTTATCCAATCGGCACTCACCTGGATGAAAGAGGGGGTTAGTCTTGTCGGCAAATCTGGTGTAGCCCTTTTATCAAGCATGGCTTGTAACAAAGCCTCTAAAAAATTTGGGTCAATGGGACCCACCATCCTTTGGATGAACCTTTTTAATGCTTCATTATGGTCTGTTAAAGCCTTGATGGTTTCTTCATCTTTATTCATGAACCCCAGAGCATGCTTGAGTCCCAAAGCTGCTAATGTTTTGCTCCCTTCTTTGGTTGGTTCCCCCAAGTCCACCTCCTTTAATGTTTAGTCTCCTGATGAACCTGTTGTTTGAGAGGTGCTCAGGGGTGGGATAGCTATTTGTGCTGTCCATCGACCCTTCTGGTCTTGGGTCACATATGACATAGTTTTAGAAGGCACACTCACATCTGCATGGTGGAAAGCTTGCTTCACAATAGTTATACTTGTATCTTCTCTATCTAGTTCACTTGTGTAGGTTCTTTTTAGAGGTTTTATCTCCTTGGTAAACCAAGTAGGTTTAACATAGGTAGTTACTGGCTCATATGGTGCCACATGGAGAATTTAGGTCAAGCCTTGTTGCTGTAGACCTATTCCCTATTCTGATTCCTTCTCTGCCCCTTTTCCTTTTCCATCTTCTCCTTCTTCCATTCTATCCCCTTCTATATCCCTTTGTATCTCCTCTTCTTCCTTATCTTTCTCACTGACCTCCTTTTCCCTTTCCTTCTCTGGGCCTTTTGTCGGCTGATGAAGCAATTACCACTTCTAGCCTGAGACTGGTCATGGCCTCTAGTGAGGTCTGAAAAGGTGATGTGTCTTTTGTGCCTACTACTCCTTTGGTTTCTTTAGTGACACATGTTGACAAGATTGAGGTTTTGGGAATAAGTGTTGGCATGATTGGAGTGGGAGATGAGGAAATGGTGGTAGTAGATGGGGGCGGAGTTGGTGCAAGAGTAGGTGTTGGAGTTTCTAGGGAAACTGGTGGGGTCAGTATATGAGGTGGTGGGGTGAAAACATAACTCTCTCTAGCTACACTATCCATTGCTAAACTTTGAGTTACCCGACTGTCTTGGTTTTTAAGCCCTAGAGTAGAATCGAAGCTTACTAGTGGAGTAGGAGCATTCATCGGGGGATTGGTGAACTAGACTAGTGGAGGAGTAAGGGTTACCTGAGGTTGTATGAGTAGAGGTGGAGTGAGGGCTACCTAGGGTTGTATGAGCATTGGCCCCCTAGTCCTTCAAAATTAGAGAGCATAAATTCATCCGGTCCTAATGGATCTATAGGATCATCCTGTTCTTTGGGATCCTTTTTATGTTTCATGGTAGTTTCCTTTTCTCTCCTCTTCAGCAGTCTAGTCCTCTAAACTAAGGGACCACTTGCGTCCTCTTCCTCAAGCTCTTCTTGTACAGTTTCTAAGTCTGAAGATTCAGAACTCTTCTTCCTCTTATAGGTTTTCTTCTCAGAGGTGGGGGGAGATTGGCCAGAGGTGGATGGGCCTTCTCCTGATTGGGGTTGTGACAATCCTATTGGTGGGTCAATCTGGCCCATCATTCTATTTTTCTTAGCCCTAAGATTGGAGCCATATTCAACTAGTTTTTCATGACCATACACCGTTCTTGGCTTCTGGGGGGAGCCTTCTTATATTTAGGAGTTGTTGACTTATCCCCTCATTGTTTCTCTACTTTATTGGAGGGCTCCATTAATGTTTTCACCTTGATCAAACTCATTTGATGTGGTTTCTTGATCCAAGATATAGTGGTTTTTATCACGTGCCTTGCCCTGAAGTCTATGTCATCATTTTCATCTTTGTCTACCTCGGCGTTCATGATTGGCTGATCACACACCTTATGTCATGTATAAATGTCTTGTAAGACATCCTCTAAATCACATTCCCATATCTTCGAGGAAACAAGAACCTTCAACACCTCTTTTTCCAGAGCTAGGTTCATTCTGCAGTAATCTCAGATTCTGACCTCATGGTCATCTATACAGTTTATCCAATGATCTTCCAGATGTGGCTCATGTACATAGAATCTATCGATGAAATGGCTATAAGTACCTATGGGATCAAAGTGATCTTGTATTGTCTTGTAAAGCTATAAGGCACATTCATCCCATTCAAAAGCAAGGGATTTGCAAACCTTCATGTCCTATAGTGTATAGGATCCCAAAGAGATGGGAAAGTCCCAATAGTGCTTCCTCTTATGCTTGATGTGCTCATATGCATCAGCGAGCTGCCTGGCCATCTCCAATATGATTATCCAGTGAGATGGATACCTGGGTAGCTTCTTTGGTTTTATGGTTGACCTAGCTATCTGAATGTATGTGAATGCCCTAAACTAGATGAAGTAGGCCCCAATGGCCCTCACCTTAGTAGCAGCTTCTTCTGACATTCTTTTAGCAAAGTCACCCTCAATAGATTGGATGGCTGCAAAAATGTATGCATTGTTGACTATTCTATAATCAGGGGAATCCTCTAAAATGTTTGCTCATTTTACTAACTGTGGGTATACAAGATGGGGCCATGCATTTGGATCATTCAAACTTCCCCTCTTGGTGAGGCTGGGATAATATGCCTGTGCAGCTAGTAGGTACATTATGTAAGTGCTCATGTAGAACTTTGGGTTATGCTTCACTGCTATCAACTGCTCATCCAGGTTGTCACTAATAATAGTGCCCCATTTGAATTTTGCCTTTCATTCCCTAATCCTCTCTATCAGCAGGATCATCTAGTGCTCAAGTTGGGTGGACTATGGTAACCCATACACCCTTCTTATCATTATTATAGCTGCCTGGATATCATCTCTCATATAACCTCTCTGGAGGTCTATCTTGTCTAGTTTGTTCTTGGGAAGTGGTTGCTTCAGGTATTCCTTATTCATCATCTCATTTACTGTTTGCTCCCTGTTACCAAACCATTTGTTTCCCTTTTCAATATAAAAGTCATAGAATTTGTCTATGCCTTTGTGAAGGTGAAAGACATCCTTGATGACATCCAGCCTAATGTCCAGTACTACTTGATACTCAGATTTTATTAGCACCCTCTTATTTGAATCGTAGTGATGGGATAGGGTCATGATCAGTTCTGAAGATGAAATAGCCACTGGGTGTGTGGCTGCATTCACGAGCCTAGATATGACTAATGAAGTGCATTCCTCAGATCTATTAGCTAGATGGGAGCATTGAGTTAGGAATTCATTCCAATCTACATTCCCAATGTTGGTGTCAGTTATCTTATTGTGTTTGTTCCCTACCTTGGAGCTAGGGGGATTCCCCTTGTATTGAAACTTCATTGGGGATGTTGTCTTTGGTTCAGTCATTCCTACAAGAAAAGACAAATATCATTAGCCTATTGAACATAAAAACATTTTAAACTTATGAAAGCAAGTTAAAAGTGTAAGTTTTCACACTTTCGGTCCTTTCAGGGTTTCAGACATCGAAAACTAGTTTGGCGACCGAAAAGTCTAAAAGTGCAAACAGGCAAAATGGTAAGGCCAAGTGCATTGGGGGTTTCAGAGTTTCAGACACCGAACTGGGAGGGGTGTTCTCAAGAATTCCAAATCATCTAGACATGGTGAGGAGGCTGGATGGTTTGATCAAATGTTTTGCTTGTTCAGATTTTTGGACTTTCAAACCTTTCGGATGTCCAAAAGCCTGAAACATCTGAGATGGCAATTGGCGAGGATGAAGATCTAGTTTTTGGCCTTTCGGAGGCCAAAAACCTGTGGTAGGCACTGTGACTGATAAAAACACTAAACCTAGACCTAATGACACAAGAAAACCCTAGGGATGATAAGGAGGGAAATCCCTATTGATGCACGAAGACATAAAAGTCCAAAAGGGTGACGAAATGAAATGGCCTAGGTTGGACACGCACTAGGCGCACCGAAAAGACAAAAAAATAACTAGACCTAAACAAAAATGAGAAGCAAAAGGAGAGTAAGGAGGACTTACCTTGGATGAATGAGTAGGAGATTGCAACTAGGTGGCTTGGGAGAGGAGGTGGTCGACAAGGAGGTGCAGACTGAATGCAAGCGAGAGCACAAAACACATAAAAAATGTAGAGTGAAATGAAAAAGGGAAGTCACCCCTTTTATAACCTGCAGGCTAATGTCATTGGTTTTGAGGTTTTGGACCCTAAAAGTCTGAAAAGACTTGATAGTGAATCAAGCCTTCAGCCTTTCAATGTTTTTGGAGTCTGAAAACACTGAAAGGTCAGGTCTTTGGCCTTTTGGCCATTTTGGCATTTTAGAGGATCTAAGTCCTCCAAAAGTCTGAAAGAGAAGAAAAGGTCAGGTCTTCAGCCTTTTAGCCATTTTAGCATTTTGGAGGACCTAAGTCCACTCAAAGGCCAAAAAAAGGGATCTTCCTTTATCTGCTTTGGTTTTAGTAATCTTTCCTAGTGGCTGACTAGATCTCTGCAAGGGGCGGACACGACAAAAGGAAAAAAAACAAAGATAAAGGGGGGTCCCCATGATCAGAGGACCTAAAATGGGGTGTGTGTTGTGGACCAACAACAAATAGCCCCAATAAAAGGAGGAATGACCAAGGCATTTATTTACCATCAATACTCTTCTAGAAAGTAGTGTTGCAGTAGAACCAAACCAAGAGGTGGTGGAGTCGATGATTCTTCAATAACCTCAAATCTAAGGTTCTCCCATTAGTTTTTCTCTGTGTGTTGATGTGTGTTCATTCCTTGACCTTTGGTTATGATAACCAAGGTGCTTGCAAGTTATACCCAACTTTTTTCAAATAAACCAAGGCTCCCTAGAAAGAGCTTTGCTGCTAGTCAGGCGTTCATAGCCCCGACAAAGTTTTCCCCGAGTCCCAAGTATAACCTTTCTCTACTGCCAGCCAGGCATTCATAGCCCCGGTAGAGGTTGTCACAATCACCCAATTCTATTTTGCCTACTAGGCCATAACCTTCTTTGTGAGAGCTCCAACTTTCTGAAAATCGGTTTGTTCCTTTTGCTTGCTTGGAGATGTATCGAGCCTTGGATTCTTAGTGTGTTCCATGCATTTAGGTCCATAACTTATTTTCTTTCTTTCTCTTTTCTTTTTTTTTTTTTTCTTTTTTTTTTATGATCTGAGCAACAATTAGGCAATCTTGCCCAGATCTTTCACTTGTGACCTCTTTGGGGCACTTTTCTTGTAAGCATTTCTTTCGCTTTCTCTTTTGGGCTCTTCTTTCTTTCGTTATTGCCTTTGCATTCAGTTCAAATTTGGGTTCTGGGATTGGTGGGTACCCGAACCTATGCACTTAGGTTGGCTACAATTGACAAACGCCTTAGAAACCAACACCCTCTAGTGTTTGTACCTTAATGTGTCTTGTGATCAGGATGACCAAATTTTGAACTTCCTCTTGTCTGTCAATGATAATCATCACTACTTTGTCTTTAGGGAAGGTTCTCTTACGCTACATGCATCCTTGGAGAAATTTGACTAAGAAATACCTCTGCTCCTCTTGCAAACACCCTAGACTAGATCCAAAACACACTGACCTAAAATAACAAACAAGCCCTAACAAAAGGACAAACACAAGTGGAGGAAAGGACTGACGGTGAGAACAACAAAGAAAAAGGGAAACAAAAATGCAAAAGTGACTATGGTACAAGGGATGAAAAATAGTCCCGCTTAGGATTCAAAGTAATGTTTGAGGAATGTCCCATTGACTGGAAATGAGGTCAACTCTCTATTCAATGTGCTGATCCTAAAAGTGTTCTCCCCAAGGATTTTTGATATTTGGTAAGGGCATGTCCACATTCTTTAGAATTTGGTGTGGCTACCTGGCTTTTCTTTCGCCTTGTCCCACATGAGGACAAGGTCATAGATCCTAAAGGATTTGATGGTAGCTCTCTTTTCAAACCACCTTTTGACTATAGCCTAATGCTTTGATACATGTTCCAGGGCCAAAGTTCATTTCTCCTCTAGCTTTAGGAGATTTATGAGTTTCACTTGTACCTGATCTTCCTCCCCTACATATTGGTCCATGAATCTTATAATTGGGATCTTCAGGTTCATAGGAATGACCGGTTGCAAGCTGTAGACTAGTTGGTATGGGGATGTCCCTAGGGAATTCTTGATCCTTATGCAATCAGTCCATAAAGCATATTTTAGTTGAGTGTGCCAATCCCTGGGGTTGTCATCTAGGAGGTGTTTGATCACTATTGTTAGATTTTTGTTCATAGACTCTACTATGCCATTGCCTTGCGGATAGTAATTTGAAGAGAATTTGAGGATTACCTGGTTTTTGAAGGCCCATTGCGTGAGTGAGGCCAAAGAGAAAGAGGGGGAATTGTCACATACTAGATAGAATGGCATCCCAAACCTAGTTATGATGCATTCCTCCATGAATTTGGTCATGACTTCAGTGGTACAATTCTTCAAGGCTTGCAGCTCTGTCCAGCGCGTGCAATAGTTGGTAGCTGTTAAGATAAACTTATGTCCTGTAGATGAAGGGGGGTTAATCAGTCCAAAAAAATCTAAGCCCCATTGGGAAAATAGGCATACCTCATAGACTGGTTGTAAAGGCATTGCTGGTTTTCTCTCTTGGGTCACGCTAGTTTGGCAAGTGTGGTAGGATCTCATGTGCTCGCTGGTATTTTTGAATATTGCAGGCCAAAAATACTGTGCCCTCAGGATTTGGTGAGCTGTGGCCTCTGCTGATCCATGTCCCATTCTTTATTTGTCATGAAAGTCCACTAGTATTTGCTTTGCCTCCATTCTATCCAAGCACCTTAAATACAAACCCTCGTAATTGCATTTGTAGAGTTGTCCATTCTTCATCATGTAGGAGCTACTTTTGATCTTCAAAGCTCTTCTCTTGGAACTATTCATTTCTTTAGGGAACTGATTTTGCAATAGATAATACACTGTGTCTTGGTACCATACATCCGTGATTATGCCTTGGTCGGTGTATGTTTGGCAAACCAGACCTTCTTCAAACTCGGAGATCATCTTTTTAAGGCCCTGGCCTCTTACCAATTTCATCGGTTGGATTTGTAGGTCAATCTCTTGGAGAATTACCATCCATTTTCCTCTCCATTCTCCCAGATCATTCTACATCATGAGGGATTTAACCACTACATCTAGGACTATCCCAATGATTTTACTCCTTAAAATGTAATGTCTAAATTTCTTCACCACCTTGACAAGAGTGAATGATTGCTTATCTAGGTTTGGGTATTTGAGCTCAGCATCTTTGAAAGGGCAACTCATAAAGGCGATGGGATTTTCATCTTTTCTATTCTTCTTCTATGTGAGAATGCCCACACATGAGTGTTCTGACGTGAAGGAGTAGATTTTGAAAGGGATGGTGTAGTTAGGACTGGCTAGGACCAATGCTATGGCAATGGAAGTCTTAATCTCTTCAAAAGACTTCTTGGCTAGGAGATCCCATTCAATCTTGGCATCTTTCTTGAGCATGTTGTTCAATGGTTTCACTATTTCCATGAAGCCACTAATGAATTTCTAGATGAAGTTGATCTTTCAAAAGAAATATTTTAGTTCCTTGTGGCTATGAGGTGGTGTCAATTTAAAGATTGAATCCACCCTTTTGGGGTCAATCAATATCCCCCTTTTGGAGATGATATGCCCCAAGAGCTTTCCTTCAGTTACCCCAAACATGCATTTCTTGGGGTTGAGGGAGATCCCAAATTCTCTACACCTCTGAAGGCATTTTCTGAGGTCACTTATGTGGTCAGCTCTTAATTTTGAGTTGACTAAGAGATCATCCATGTAGATGATAATGCACCTTCCAACTAATCCTTTGAAGGCTATGTCCATTTCTCTTTGAAAGGTGGCTCCACCATTAATCAGTCTGAAAGGCATCCATCGGTAGGTGAAAGTCCCCCACTTAGTGGTGAATGCCATTTTTAGCCTTTCCTCTTCTTGTACCATGACCTGATTATACCCCAAGTAGCCATCCAGGAATGACATCATTTGAGATCCATTAACCTTTTGCAGCACTTCATCTAGGGATGGAAGCGGATAATTATCCTTTTGAGAGGACTTGTTGAGGTTTTGGAAGTCTACGCACAGCCTGATTTCTCTAGTATTCTTCCTTACAAGTACTAGGTTTGCAACCCATGTAGAGTGTCAGATTGGGAAGATGATCCTGGCATCGAGCAACTTTTGGACTTCCTTTTGGATCAAGGGCTCCATAGTGGGATTCACAAGTCTCTGTCATTTCCTAAAGGGTTTAGAGTCTAGTTTCAAAGGGATGTTGTGTAATATGAGTGAGGTGTCATATGTTTTTAATTCTTCATAACTCCATGCTATGATGTCCCGATATTCAGTGAGAAGCTAGACCATTTTCTCCTTTTCTTCTTTGGTCCCCACCTTTCTGATGTGGACTTCTCTTGGTTCCTCTTCTGTGCCCAAGTTGTGAGTGTTGCATTCCTTAACATTAGGTGTTACATCAGTGCATCTTCTCATAGCAGTCTTATTGTTGTCAAAGATACTTTCTAGTTCTACCATTCCCTTGGGTATGGCATTGGTTTTTAAGTTTATGATGCCATGATCATCAGGCTCTTCAGGTTTAGTAGTTTCTTTTCCATTATCCTCGTTGTCTATGATTTGATTCTTGAACATGTCAGTGCACATGATGAATTCTAGGATATGTTGTTCATCTTGGGAGACTTGAAAGTTAGTAACATTATCCAGAATGGTCAGGGCTGCGAAAAGTTCAACCGAGAATTTCATTAGTTTCAATTTTTCTATTGGATGTAATGAGCTGGCTAAAATAGCCAACATGTCAACAATAATGTTCTTTCTTCTTGGGATGGTTTTGATGTTGAAAGAGTCAAAGTCATTGATTAAATCCCATGCCCTATTTCGGTAGGTTGAGAGCCTCTTATCATTGTAAGTGTACTGACTACAGATCTGCTTGACAACCAATTGTGAGTCTCCTTCCATCGTCAAGATTTTGACTTACCCCTCAGATTTAATAAATTGATCCCGTTACTCACTGCTTGCTTACATTTGGAACCATTGAAGCATAGTTTCCATATCTGAGGTGGTTTAGTAGGGCTGGTTTTGGTTGAGCTTTTCATAGAAGAATCCTTGGTACTTGGTTTTTAGCCCCTCTCTCCCTCGCTACCGGAAGAAGTTGATTCTCCTATATTTTGAGTATGCCTAGGTTTGAGGAGTTCATCATCTTTATCTTCTAGTATTCCCATGTGAGGGGGACATGCTCCATCTTCTGAGGTACTCCAGTCACTAAGCATGTTAAGGGAAAGGCTCCTATCTTCAAGATCTGACCCACTGTTTTCATCTTGAGGTGGACTGTGTGTAAGGACTAGGTTGTCCATACCTAGTGTGATGTTGTTGCCATCTTCTATCCCTACTACATCTCCCTTTATTGTCTATGCTTTCAGTGGCTCATTTGGCTGGGTAATTTGAGCCAACACTTGTGACAGTACCTCTTGAGAACTGGGGCATGTAAACTCAGAATGACTAGCCTGATGTAATTGGCAGTATCCAGGTAGCAATAAGATGTTAAGATCTGCGCCTTGACCCAGGTGCCATAGGCTAGCCATTGTGCTATTGACAAAACTATGGAAGATGTCATCACCAATCTTCAAGTCTAGGAGACCTTGGATGGGACTATGGTCTAACTCTTCACCTTCTCAGATGTGAAACATGAAAATGTTATCCAATCGATAAGTACCCAAGTCAGTTTGAGTGAATAAGACTTCATTCGGGGAATTGTATTCAGTGATCAACCTTTTCAGCTTTAGTTCTGCATCTATCTTGATCTGGTTGTTCAAACCTCTCCAAGGTAGCCAAAGTTGGGTGTAGTCTATAGAGATCCATCCCCTTAACTATCTAGTCCATTCTCGGCTTAGTAACACCCCATAATTTTTGGGGATGTCCACTATGTGTATATCAATGCGTTCTTGTATCTGAGGATCTGCAACTAGTTGAATGTGTACATCTTTGAGCAAACCAATTACTCTAACCTTGGTTTTTTTCAATTGTATGATCACTTGGTTCGTTACTTGGGGCACCATCCCCAAATTTTGGCAAATTGATAGTGGCATAATGTTGCATGAGGCTCCTAAATTAATGAGGCGGTTATGTAGGTTCTTCTCGAACATTGACAAGCTGAGTAAAAATTGTGGGACCTCCATCCTATTCATGAATACCGCTGGGAACACCTCAGATGTATTTACATTGGACATGGGTGCCCTCGTGTTGTTGGTTGATGGGCCAGGTCTCAAATGATCCAAGGATCTTAAAAGGGCTTTCTTTTGAGATGGGAAACCTTGTAATAATTTGAACATAGAGATGTTCACCTTAGTTTTCTTGAGTTCATCTATTGCACTATACTTGTCATTTGACCAGGCCGTTCCTCAGTAGCCAACATATGTACCTATTATAGGAGGTATGGTGTTCAGGGCCTTTGGAGGTATGGGATTATTACTAGCCCGAGGATCTGGTGGAGTTGGTTGCTTTCCTAGAGGTATGCCATCGGTGAGGGGTTCCTTTCTACTCTAATGGTTATGTGGGTTTCACTGATCATTTTGGAAGGAAGGACCTCAGAATATTCAGGTTCATTTTCTCTCTAAAAAGGGAATACGAATTCATCTTCTCCTGTATAAACTTCTGAGCTTCCCTCCTTTCCTGACTCATAAGAGTCAAACACCATAGAATTTAATTGTGCCAGGGGCTCCTCTTGATTCTAGGTGTAGTGTTCTTGGGAGTTGTTCACATATCCACTATTATCCTAATGCTTACTTGGAGCCCTAACAAAATTGGCTTCTGAAGCCTCATAAGTGTTGGCATTATCCACTGGTATGCTGCAATTGGTTGGTCTAGTGTTCCATGGCTGATTTGGTCTTTGTTTCCCAAATGGTCTCTCCTAAGCATTGTTGTTATTATATGCATTAAAACCCCTGTTTGGATTTTGAGGGTATGTACTTGGACCAACAGGCACTCATTGGTATCCACCTTGGTTTTGGTGTGGGTTTAGCTTCATTCTGGTAACTTTGCTAGTGAGCTGGGATAAAGTCTTCTTTACGATGTCTAACTTAGAAGCCATGAGGGCATCAGGATCATTGTGGGGTACAACCCTCTATTCTACAAATGTCATTTTGTGATCTTCATAGCCTGGATAAGTAATAAATGGAGGCACAGTTGTACATGGTTGTGCCGATATAGGAGTTTGCATGGGAAAGTGGTTGGCCAAGGCTTGATTGTTTGCTGCAAATGGGTGTGGGAAAATAGGACTACTTGGGATGGGCGTAGCTGCATAGCTTCCTTCTTGTGGTTCCATTTGCTAAGTGAAAGTGATGGCTTCATTATACACCTTTTCAATTGTATCCCTATCTATTGGGGGAAGCTTTCTTAGAAATATTGAGGTGAATGGGTCTAGATCCTTCATGTAAACTTGTATGGCAGTCTCATCTGGTATAGTGTAAGGAGCTTCCAGCTTTTGATGCATTTTGTGAAAGCAATGATTAAACATAGTAATGGGCTCCGTAGGATCCTTCCTTGTGGTTATGAACTGATGATGTGTCACTGCCGGATCAACATACAATTTGAACTGATTGAGGAATTTGGTTTCAAAGTCATTCCATGCTGAGATAGACCCTCATGGTAAATTAAGGTACCAGTTGTATGCAAATTGATGAAGGGTGCTCCCCTTAATACCACAAACACATAACTTAAATAGAGAAACAACAACAATATGCAAGAATAGAAGATTGGCTTCTTATTATCTCCACAAATGTGGAATTACAAACTTTCAGAATTACAATATGCAAAGCCACACGGGCATTCCCTTACAATATTCTGTAGGACAAAGCCTCGAATTATTACCCAGAT
>MU228415.1:100096-116208 GCA_018584345.1 Thuja plicata | reverse complement strand
GTCATAAATTTGGTCACGAGATAAATGACCGACAATAAACTACCACTGATCACGTGACCAAATTTGGTCATTTATCTACAATTTTTAGTAGTTTATTTGGTCATATATTGTTGTTTTTGTACTAGTGGAACTAACAGAAAATGATGACTCTACTGGGAAATTTTATTAAGGAATGCATGAAAGGTTAGTCTGACAATAACATTCCATAATATAGATTCCTTGAAATCTAGTTTTTGAAATCACAAATTGTGTATTGCACTTTAATTGAAATATATCCTCAAATATCATTTTTAAGGTGAATTTTCTTTATTTTATTCCCAAAGTTTTTTGGGTGGCGACTCTGAGTTATTGGTTATAGTGTTTCCAAGGGAAATACTAGCAGATCAAGTGTGTGAAATTCATTTTGGACATAATGAGGAATACAAAAGAAAACACAAAAAATCATTCTCAGGCAGCATCAGAGAGTGATATTTCTAAAAATTCTAGAAGAAACCATTCTAGGAAAGGAGAATCTTATAACAACACTTCTTGGAAGCCTAGATCTGTAGGCCCTGGTCAGTCCTTAGGTACTATCCCTGAGAAGGAAATAAGTGAACCCTTGAATCCTTAGTCTGACACTACTGGTTACGTTGATGATATATTTAACCCTAGGCCAAAAAATATATATCAAGAAAAGGGTGAGACATCATCATATTTCAAGGGTATCCCTTATGAACATGTTGAGGACCAAAAGGAAGACAACCTGATGAATATCTATGATTCTTCTAGTTATGATATTGAGGGAGTCCTCAAAGATAATGACCTTTTGAAGAGGGAATTAGATGAACTCTTGCTTATCAAGCAAAAAAATGATGAGGCTAGAGAGGAGAAAATTATAAATGCAATCACTGAAAGGGAAAATTTGAAGAAACAGGTTGCCCAATTAAAATTGGAAGCTCAGGGTGCTAATGAAGGATTTCATGGCTTGAATAAAGAGCTTTTTGGAGATGTAGACACCTTGAGAAAAGAATGCCAAGAAAGAGAACACCTACTTAAGAAAAATGATCCCAAAGATACAAGCCCTGTGGTAAGGCAAGTCATCAATTATGAAGATCAAAAACCCCCTAAGTATTTGACCCTCACACAAAATGTATCAGCAGTTAATGTCACACAAACAAGTATTGAAAAGGGAAAACAAAAACTCAGAGGAATTAAATTCTCTGAACCTAAGACTGAACAATGTATATCTCAAGATATGTTTTCACTAGATATGGAATTAGAAAGGGTGAGAAAAGCCAATGATGATATTGCAAAACAGTTGGAAAGGGCAGAGCTAGAAGCTGCTACTGCAAAGATGAAAAGAAGAATTGCCTTTTTGAGTCCCATAACTAACTCTAGTGATATTATTGCAACTAATCAGAATTTGCATGTGTTTAATCCCAATGTTCAAGCCAATAATGCCAACACAAGTACCCAGACATATGGTGTGGCTCAAGTAGTTGCATCATAGTCAGGGGTAAGGGGACTCAATAGAAATATTGCCCACCAAAATATAGGTATTAGCCAAAGCATTGGTAATATTAGACAAAATGCTGGCCAAAATATGGGCACTAATTTTCAAAGAAGACCTATTCATTTGGAGAGATATAGGCAATTGTTTTTTGATGGTATCCCTAGCCAACCAAACCCTATTCCTAATGAGGTCAGAGATAAGATTCCCAAGTTTAGTGGGAATAATGCTATAACTGGTGAAGAACATTTAAAAGTATTCTCGGGTACAATGAATGATTATGAGATTGGAGATGAGGATGCTGTGATGAAATTATTTGTGCAATCTTTAACTGAGGATGCAAGAGACTGGTACTGGGGTTTTCCTGATCATAGTATCTATTCTTGGGATGAATTTGTTAGGAGTTTCAAAGAACAGTATGGTGATAAGATAAATTTTGGTTTTATGTTGAATGAATTCAACAGTTTGAAGAAATTCACTAATGAAGGCATTGCTGAATTCAATGTAAGATTTCAAAAGGCCATGTATAAGTTGTTCCAAGTATTGAGACTTGATTAAAATGTATGTGTCACCACCTATTGTAATGCTTTGGATGGAAAAAATGCTTACTTTCTTAGAGATAAAGATCCTCAAACCATGAGAGAAGCATATAAGTTGGCTATAAACATAGAAATCAATAGAAGGGCTTCTGGCAAGCTTGGTAAATGGGATGACATTAGACTCTGGAAAGAGTAAAAAACACAGTCTAATAAAAACCCCAAGGAAGAAGATAAGATGGATGCATTGGTAACTGTGGTAAAATATCTTGCTGCCAAGGTAGACAAGAATGAAAAGGGATTTTAGAATAATAGGCCACAATACCAAAGACAGGATAAACCTTATAGACTTCAAGATTTCCCTTATAAAACTCAGTGGAAGGATGGGAAACCTATGTCAGAAGATCATAATGATCCCAAGAACAAAGAGATCCCTGATCCATTAAAAAAAATAGTGCCCATAATGTGGAAAATACTCCTTGGTGCATGGCCTGTAATATGCCTCATTCCCCATATCAATGTGCAGTAGCTCAGGGTTTGATGGATCAATGTGAAAATATTGGGACACAATAAAGTCAAGGTGAGAAGAAACCTGCTATAAATATGTGTGCACTTACTATTGAAAATGATAATGGTAGTTCAGAAGAAGAGTTAGAAGAAGATATTCCAATCACAATAAACAATACAAGTAAGAGAACTTTCAACTTGGGATGCCTACTAATCATGAAGAGATAAGATTTATAACTATTTCCGCTGTGACACAAGCAAGAAGTTCATACAAGGTAAGGAATATAAAAGTTGATCAAAGTGGGAAACAACCTGATTCACCTGTCATCACAGAAGTCATAAATGAAGAAATTACACAAGGTGAACTTAAGGACAATTTGGTTAAAGAAAATAAAGTTACCCCCACTCATGAACAAAAAGAAAAATAGTTAAAGGAAATTAAAGGTAAAATATCCTCTAACAATGTCATGAGTTTACCATCTTTTAACATGAAGCAAGCCTTATCTCAGATGAAAGTCTCTGTCCCTTTACTTGAGATGTTTAAAATCAAAGAGCACCGAGAAGCAGCCTTATCATTGTTATCTGATTTGCCTGGAATACATGACAATAATGTTTTGAATGATGAACTGAAAGGTGAGCATGAATAAAAGGATAGAATCCCAATCTATTTGGGAAATATAGTTATTCAAGAGCCAGATCAGATTGATCATTTTTATGTTACATTGCTCACAAACAATATGTTGCTAAAAAATTGTATGATGGATTCAGGGGCCACTGCTAATGTGATGACCTACACTGTTATGAAACAATTGGGTTTAGAGGTGGATACTACTTGTGGTAAATGTTATGCCATGGACAATAGGGAAGTACATGTAGTAGGAACTTTGCAAGGGTTAGAGATAAAACTTGCTGCTTACCCTAAGGTCACTTTTAAAATAGATGTTGTGATTGTGGATTCACCACCCCATTATGGCATGCTCTTATCAAGACAATGTGTTGTAGCCATTGGAGGACATGTACAATTAGATTTGTCTTTTGCTACCATTTCTGTAAATGGGAAAGAAGAAAAATTATTAAGGGAGCCTAGATCTCATGTTTATGTTGAGAAGGTTCAACCAAGCATGTTGAATTGCTTTGTGGATGTAGATATAAATAATTTCAAAGTGGAAAAGATTCAACCACAGTTAAAAAATATAGATCCCATCATAGAAGAATTGGAATTGCAGAAGCAAGGGCTGTGGTAGATGTATTTTGATGGAGCATGCTCTAGAGAGGGATCAAGGGCTGGTGTTTTGTTTGTCTCTCCATCAGGTACTACCTTCAAATACTCATTTCTGCTGTCATTTCAATGTACAAATAATATAGCTAAGTATGAGGCATTATTGTTGGGATTAGAAATAGCAATTAAGCACGACATTAAGTTATTAAGAGTTTTTGGTCATTCAGAGCTAGCTATTTCCCAAATTCGATCAAGATATGCTGCTAAGAATGATAGGTTGAAACAATATAAGCATGTTGTATGGGATAGAATTGAGTTTTTTGATGCATTTTCCATTGAATGGATAGAAAGATCTAAGAATATCATGGCAGATTTTTTGGCTAATGTAGCTTTGAAAAATGACGATCTAACGCTAGCAGGGATATCTATTATGGAAACTAAAACTAGGCCTGCAATCCTTGATAATGTATATAATTGGCAAGTTTTTGAGAGTGATGAGGATATGCTCAATTTCATTCAATGTGTGGATAATTATGATGGTCAAGTCATTAATTGTAATAATTTGATAGAGATTATTGATGGGAAGGAAATGATTTTTGGCAATGAAATTTTGCAGTTGCAGACAAATGAAATCCCTAAGGGATTGACTCAATTAGAGGGATTGTTTACTGATAATGACAGTCATATGTGCCAAATCTACTACCAAGTTGGATGACTTTGAGGAGTTAAACTTGGGCTCAAAATGTGGTCCTAGGATTGTGTATATTGGAAAGAAGTTGGCTCCTCATGTGAGGACTAATTTGATTAGCTTGCTGAAAAGATTCAAACATGTTTTTGTTTGGTCTTATGAAGACCTTAAGGCTTATAGGGAAGATTTATTTTAGCATGAAATTCCATTAAAAGATGATATTAAGCCTTTTAGACAAAAAAAAAGGCCAATCAACCCTTTGTCAGCCCCCAAAATGCAGCAAGAATTGGCAAAACTCATAGAGGCTGGGATTATAAATCCAATCAGGCATTCTTCTTAGGTGTCTAATTTGGTCCCTGTCAGAAAGAAAAATGGAGATATTAGGCTATGTGTTTATTTTAGGAATCTTAATGTAGCCTCATTGAAAGATAAGTATTCCTTTGCAAACATGGAGGCCATGCTGCAAAGAGTAACTGGTTGTGATCTTCTATCTATGATGGATGGTTTTTCTAGTTATAACCAGGTTCTGGTTCAAGAATATGAACAATTCAAGACAACCTTTATGTTTATGTAAGAATGCTATTTGGCCTGATGATTGCAGGGGCTACTTTCCAGAGAGCCATGGATGTGGCTTTCAAGGAATTTATGAATATAATTATGGTAGTATATCAAGATGACTTAACTGCATATTCCCAAAAGGTTGATGATCATTGTAAGCATTTAGAAAAGATTTTTACCAAAGCCTTGGAGTATGGGATTTCTTTAAATCCAAAGAAGTGTCATTGTGCTATGACTAAAGGTAAATTATTGGGACATATAGTGTCCAAAGAAGGTGTTAGGATTGATCCTGAAAGAGTGGAAGCCATTAACAAGGTGTTGCCACTAAAAAATATTAAAGGAGTTTAATCTTTCCTTGGGAAAGTAAATTTTGTGAGGTTTATTGCAAACTTTGCTGAAATAGTAAAACTCATTGTTAAATTGTTGAAGAAGAATGCAAAGTTTGAATGGGATAAGGATGCTCAGTCAGCCTTTAATGAGATAAAAATGGCAATTCAACAGGCTCATGTATTAAGATCTCCAGATTATGAGAAGCCTTTCTCCATGGTTTCTTTTGCTTCATTTCATACAATTGCTTCAGTACTTTTGCAGAAAGATGATGAAGGCTTTGAACACCCCATAGCATTTTTTAGTAAGTCTCTGCAAGAAGCATAACTTAACTATGAGATAATGGAGAAACAAGAATATGCATTTGTCAAGGCAGTCAAGGTTTTTAGACCTTATCTTGTTTGTGCAAAAATAATTTCTTATGTGCCACATGCCACAGTGAAAGACATATTATCTCAATCTGAAGCTACCGGGAAGAGGTGTAGATGGATTAGTAGGATCCAAGAGTTCATTTGGAAATTCAGGTTACCAAATTGGTAAGGGGTTTGGGTTTGGCCAAGTTGATGACTGATACAAACATGGAGTTAACCCAAATGAATGATGTACACACAATAAACATGAATTTTACTAGCATAGAATTCAAGCTTTGGTATACTGATATTGTGTTTTTTTCTAAAAAATGATAAATGTCCATAACATATGTCAGATAATCAGAAAAGGACTCTGAAATTGCAAGCCCAGAGGTATGTTTTGGTACAAGGTGATTTATTTTGGAAGAACAGAGATGGAATTTTATTATTTTGTCTAGATAAATCACAGTCTGAAAGGGTCTTGAATGAAATTCATAGTGGTGTGTGTGGGGGGAATTATTCTACCAAAACCACAGCTCACAAAATAATTAGAGCTGGAGTCTATTGGCCATGTATTTTCAGGGACACTCAAGTGTTTGTATAGAAGTGTGAACCATGCCAAAGGTTTTCTGCTAAAATGAAATTTTTAGGAGCCTTACTTTTGAATCCTATGACTGTTGAAGCACCTTTTACCCAATGGGGTTTGGACATTGGTGAATTTATAGAAAAATCTAGTGGAGGTCACAGTTGGATTCTTGTGGCTACAGACTACTTCACAAAATGGATAGAGGCAATTCTAACAAAGAGGGCAACCAGCAAGGTAGTGATGGACTTTTTAATGGATAAAATTCTAATAAGATTTGGTGTTCCCACTAAGCTAATTATGGATAATGCCATGTGCTTTAGGTCTGAGGAATTTAGGGATTTCTGTGAAGACTACGACATTATTTTATCTTACTCCTCACCATATCATCCTCAAGCAAATGGACAGGCTGAGTCCAGTAATAAGAGTCTCATGAAAATAATTAAGAGGATTTTGGATAAAAATAAGAAATCTTGGCATTCAAAATTGAAGTTAGCCCTTTGGGCTGATAGGGTGACAGTAAAAAGAGCAATAGGGGTTTCCCCTTTTGAAATGGTGTATGGAAATTAGGCAAGGCTTCCTTTGAGCAACCTGTTACCAGTGTACAAATTCTTGCAGGAAGAATATTTTGAAAATCAAGAACCCATGATGGAAAGAATGGATCAATTGGTAGAACTAGAAGAGATAAGAACAAAAGCTCACAAAAGAAACCTGAAACTCCAACAGTAATCCAAGCACTTGTTTGATAAAAGAGAAACTAAAAGAAAATTTTAGATAAATGATATGGTGCTGCAATGGAATGCTAGAAAAGAAGAGAAGGGCAAACATGGTAAATTTGAGTCATTATGGATGGGCCCATTTGTAATCCAGGAATTTCATGGTCAAGATTCTTATTTCTTGGAAGACCCTAATGGTGAGATACAAGAATTTCCAGTGCATGGACAATTCCTAAAATATTATTTCTCATAAATCTTCTATTTCCATGCACAGTAGATTAGATTTCCCTATTTTAGGTGTGGTTTATGTGTGTGCATGTACAATTTTGTTTCAGTTTGTGGTCTGTTTCCCAAAGATTTGGCTTCTAATGTCAATTTTGAAATTAACTTTCCCCAGTCTGAGCCATTGTTAGCACCATACCAAGAAAATTTTCAATTTCCTAGCATTGGCTATTTTCTCGTGTATTATGGTTCAAATCCCATGTCTTACTCTGCTAAAAAAGTCAAATAGTGGTCAAAAATCATCAAAGATGCTTTGTTTTCAAGTGTTCGTCGCACAATCACGCTGGTCTTTTAACATGTTTTCAAGGTGTGTGAGTGAGCGGTGAGTCATTTTAGTATAAATCGTGCAGTCATGGTACAATTGTGTCAAGTCATGTTAGCAGTGCGAGTGAGCGGTTTGGTTGCTAAGAAATATAAATCGCGCAGTCATGATGTATTTTTGAAGTTGGGTCGTAAGCTTGCGGCTGGACAAGTTGGAAGTTGTTCTATTTATCACTCACTCATGAGGGATTAACTCTTTTAAAATAAGGTTTAGCGAGTCTACGATGACTTAAAGTCTTGTGTGTCGCATAGTCGCTATGATATTATGTTGTTAACTTTATGCTCTGCGACTGAGCGAATGTTGTTAAAAGGGTTTAGTCGCACACCCGTGTTAGGTTTTCATGTATGTCTTTTAAGTTAGCGACTATGCGAGGAAGTCAGGTTATAGATGTCGCTCACTCGTTCAAGTTCTAACTCATATGTGTTTTGCAGTGCGAGTAAGTGATCCGTTGTGTGGAAGTTATCAGTTGAAGGTTTGTAGCTTAGTTACCAAGGTGTTTTCAATGTTTAAAAAGGTGTGTGAGTATGCGACTATGAGATCATTTACGTTCCCACTCACTCACTGATGAATTGAAGTTTAAAGAAATGAGCTCGCGAGTATGCGATAAGGAAAAGAAAAGGCTATCGCTCACTCACCCATAAATAAAGACAAAAGGAAAATGCTCAGTGGGTATGCGATTGAAGAAAGCATGTTGGTAATTGCCCACTCGCAGTTGATAAGATAGTTAAGTTTTGAAGCTGGCGAGTGCGCGATGAAAGAAAAGGTGGGATGTCGCTCACTCGCTTAGGTATAAAGTCAAGTGAAAAAATGCTCATGAGTGCGCGACTGATAGAAAAATGGAAAGTTATCACTCAGTCGCTCATGAAGAAAAGTGAGTCAAGAAAGATCAGTGAGTGAGAGATTAAATACATCATGAAGGCACTCGCTCAGTCGCGAAGGATTCATCTATAAGGAAAACCTTGTAGCACAAGTAAGCGATTAGGTTAAAATGCATAAAGGAAGTAGTCATCGTTCACCCGCTAAGGTATAAAGATAAATCAGAAAGCCATCGTGACTACGCGACCAAAAAATAATGCATGATTGTTTTGAAGACCCGCTCACTCGCTCAAGGAAAAAACATGATAAGTGAGGATCAGTGAGTGCGTGACTAGGAAATGACTGAGTAATAAAGACCATGTCGCTCACTTGCAGAGATTCAATGAAAGTAAAATCTTGAGCGGCGAGTCCATGACTGATGAAAAGAAAGGTGATGTCGCTTACTCACTCAAATATGAACATAAAGAATTAAGAGATAGTGAGTGCATGATTGAGAAGTTATGAAGCTGTCAGTTAGGTCATCACCCAGTCATAGAAGATATAAACCAAGACAAAAACAGATGGCGAGTGTGCGACTGGTTAAAGTGAAAGGTCACATTTCTCACTTGCAAGGACCATTCTGAGTGTGAGTAAAGTACAGTGGGTTGGCGATAGTTTGACAAGTGGCTAGTTATAGGCTTACGAGTGCAAAAAGAGAAAAGTGTACACTCTTTTCCAGCAAGGATCAAATAGTTTGAATTAATGGCAGCATTAGTGACAGAGAAATGATTGCATGACACTACAAGTGTGAGAATTTGGCATTCAAGTGGACAAGATGTAGGATTTAATTGTTATAAGTATGAATGATTAAACTTGATTCTATACAATTCTCATTTTCTGCATTCTGAGATTTTCTGTGAGAGTAACAAAGCTAGTTTGTCTGAGATAGTAATCTGAAGAAGAAGGATGAGTCAAGCTATCCTTCCCACTGCTTCGCAAGGGTTTGAGAAGAAGAAGGAGGTTGCACTAAAGAAGTGTGTGGAAGAATTTGTTGATTTGCTGCCTGAGACTTTGAATACAAACAGTACAAATTGGGATGAATGGAAAGATAGATGGTGCCAATGCAGGAACCCGGTCACCACAAATTACTCTGGTAATACCTTATTCCATTATTTTTGGAATAATAGGGTTAAATCAGTTCCCATTTGCAATCCATGGGATTTAAATATGGAAAAAATGATTGTGCCTAATGTATATGTTGACATAGGCCTTATTAGGGAACTAGCTAGAAACTATTGCCCAGTAGCTAGGGTAATCAGGAAGAAGAATAAAGAGACCCTAGTTTCCATAGATAGGAGGTCAGTGGCAGAAGTAGAAGAATAAAGAGACCCTAGTTTGCATAGACAGGAGGTCAGTGGCAGAAGTATTTGGATTCACTGGCGCATTGTGCACAGATATTGATTTAAAGAAGATTCAGGCTGACTATGTCAAGAGAGAGCATTTGATTAAGAAGTATGAAATTCCCAAATTCATGCCCAGAGTAGATAGGCACCTGGTAAAAATCCCAGACAATCTCAAACCACCTTTTGACTTATCCCTATTTCATCACTACATAAAATGCATGGTGTATGGTTTGAGCAGAGTTTTAGGTTTTGATGGAGATTCTACAGTGTCTCAAGATGTACTCATGATGGTTATGAACATTCAGCACCCGAAGGTTAATATTGATTATGACTATGTGGGATACATAGTTGATGCTATTCATAATGCATTGGTGGAGATACAGTCAGATGCCCCAGTGCCTACTTTCAAGCATTACTCTCATTTGATGTATATGATTTTATATTATAACAGGGCATCTATGGATAAAGAGCTTGAATTGTTTGTTTCAAAATATGGTGTTGATGCACCAATCCAAAGATGGACTTAGGTATGGGATAGTTCATCCATCAACTCATCATTTGTGTGCTTTTGAAATTGGATTGTGGATCCAATTTTTAATTTGTTAGGAACAGATAGGCATAGGCTTCCATTTGAAATCAGAAAGGTTTTGAGACCTTGCGATTATGTTCCAAACTGGCCTATCTCTCACAATTGGGCTGATTTTTTCTTTTTTGACTACATCACTATCATCAGAGTATATGGTTGTACACAACCACCTCACATCCTCCCTAGGTTTGTTCCTCTGAGGGTTGCATTTTTAGAATTTATCTGGCAAATCACTTGGGATGATATGGAATTTTTAGAGGGACATAAGAAGGGCACTTTTATCCCTAGATTATGGGTAGGTTTTGAATTATCCATTGGGAAAAGGGTTTTTGATCTGATAAATGACTTATTGAAGCAATACAAAATGTCTACAACAGTTCCTAGGTTTTGTGATCCAGAACAATTTGTACAAATAGATTTGAAAAGAATGACTCCTTGGAAAAAGATTAGAGATCATGAGCCACTGGATGATGAAGATGTTGTAAGGAATAAGTTAATGAAGCAATAAGTCTAGTAAAGGAGAAGGAAATGGAATGACCTCCTTAGGGAAGAATCTGAATGGAAAGAGTCAGACAATTCAATATCTAGTTTTTTCCCTAATCTCCCATATTTCCAGAGGATAGAGGAAAGGCTCAAGTCCTATGCTACTTTAATGGCATAGGTACAAAAATTCAGTGCTGAAGATGCACAACCTCAAGGGTCCCCAATTCCTATTGCATTACATGACCAAGAACATCGGGAACAATAGGAAGAGGAACAACAGAAAGAAGAACATCAGGAAGAGGAAGAGGCCGGTGAGGAAGCCACCTCGGCTAGAGAGCCACCAAGGAAGAAACAAAAGAAAGAGCACAAGATGGTGCAGGATAGAAAAATCATGGCCAAGGCCATGATTACTGAATGTGGTAAATATTTTATAAAATTGAAAAGACAACTGTGGAAAGAGCCTCAAGCTGAAGGCCAAGGAGATAATTAAATGGTTTTATTTGAAAAGGATGATGAGAGGGTCATGATGGTTAATGAATTCATGAAAGATGATGAATTCATAAAGTCTGAAGAGTTCAAGACTTTCTTAATTAAGATAAAAAAAAAATACTTGAGGCAAGGATTGACTACAGATGAAGAAAATGCAGATAAAAATGAAGAAATTGTAAAAACAGTCCAGGATTATGATCCTGAGAGTGAACTAATCACTGTGGAACAAGCCAGGTTATTAGTACAAAATAGTGGAGTAATGTTGATGCCTGGTTGGGATTCGCAATCCACATTCATCATTGATTAGATCAGGAGGAAAGAGGATCCCCTATTGAAAACAGAGTTTGAGATGGATGAAGTGTTGAAAGGATCAGGATTTGATCCTAAATTCAAGACTCTAGCTATATGGTCATTGGCCCCTGCCACACAAAAGCCCCTAGTCATGACTACCAAAGAAGAAAAGAGGGTAGACAGAATGATATAGAATTTGCAGAATACTTCAGATACTGAGACAGCATAGTTAATGACACAAGTCTTATTTATGAACCTGGCAAAGGTTGATGACTTGTCCAAAAGGTATGAAATGACTTTTGGCCAAATGATGGCCCTAGCAAAAAAGAATGAAGAGGTGGTGGTTCAGAACCACACATTAGAATAAGAGATTGCTAAATTGAAAGAGGAGTTAGTAGAGAGTATAAGAGAAAAGAATCCAATCCCTGAGGAAATAGAAAAAGTTGAGACAGATGTTGCTATTGGAGTGAAGGGGGATTCGACATTGGCAGAAGGCCAATCCAAAGAACTTTCACAGGAGAAAAGCATAAATGCTATGTCTAGTATATTGCCCATATTGTAGCATAGGATTGATGTTTTAAAACAAAAAACTAACATAGTATATACATTATATGGGTCATTACAAGAAGCTTCAAAGACAACTGCAGAAGCTATGATTTTCTTGGACCCCACTTTCAAAGTTTGGTTAGGGAGGGAAAGGCTCATGGATAAATTAAAAACTGCTATGTTATATAGTGATGACTTCCCAGATAAGATAATAGATACCATGGAAATGATTAATGAGTTGAATGATACATTTGCCTTTTTCAATGGCAAATTTGATTTGATAGATAACAAGCTGCAACTATTTGGTGATCAGTGCCCCTCCCTGATCCCAAAAATTTATGATGAAGCAAGTGTTTTAAAAGCACAATCAGATTGGGTAGATGGCTTTGATGACATACTAAAAAATGAATATTTGAAGCAACGCTTGGGAAAGGATACAAATGCTGAGTTCTACAAAAAATTAATTGATAACCTTTTCAAGATTGAGATAGATATGGCCAAGTTTGTTTCTGAGGCCATAACTGCTACTGATGCCAGATGGATAGAAGCTGTTGCAAGATTGGAAAAGGAAAAGACCTTTGATTGGCCCACCATCAAAGGGGTGAATAGGTGGGAGGAAAAGATGAAAGGATGAGGTAGATACTCTCAACAATAACAAAAAACCTTATTCAGACTTCACCAACAATTGCCACCCGTGTTCTGTTGCAAATTTTTGTTTTATGTTAGTTGCAAAAGATTTTTGTAAATCTTTCATAGTAATTTCGTAACTTCTTGCATCCTTATTTATAAAAGGATTCCAAGATTACTGGGAAAGGAGATAGCCATTTCATTTTGAGAATGCAAGTGTAATTGTATAAACTCTGGTTCAAGACCAATCAAATAGGGTTTTTTGAAAATTACTGTTGAATGTAGCAAGCAATCTTGATTATGAATAAAATGAAATCCAATCATAGTTTCTGAAGCATATAATGATTATTGTGTCTTCATTTTGGTTTTCTAAATTTTAATTAAATTGAATATTCAAGGAATTTCCAATTTATATGTCTGTCAGGCAGATTATGAAATAGTTTTAGGGTTCTTTTAAGGAAAGACTAAAATTGCCTTTGCAATATTTTAGTAAGATTCAGGGTATACAATGAATTTGATGAACTAATTTGTTATGTGTGTTAAGATAGGTATATAAGGTATATCTATGTTTATGTCAGATGTTGTAGTTGTTTTAAGTTCATGTTCATGATCAAGTTGGTTGGAATTGTTCATAAGTGACTCCATGCCCTAGAATTAAGCACTGGTCTGTTTCCATTCGAAATAGGCGACTATCACTATTAAAATTGATCTTTACCTTTATGTGTTGATCTCTTTCAATAAATATTACAGTGATCAACTCATATAATTCCATTTATAGTCTACTGGAATAATTTAGTGATTTGATTATTCTGAGTTAGAAGGGTAATCTCGCCTGAGTTAATGGAGCTTGAAGTGTAGGAGGTTTAAAAACCTTGTTTCTGTCATTTCTATATCTTGCATGGTTAGTGTCTGGGATAAATAGAGCAGGGTATCTGAGAGTATTTTCATATCAGCAAGAAAAGGAAAAAACACTATCCATGGGAAGCCGCTTAAACTTTACATCTCTGCTACAGATGCATCATTGGGTGTGTTGTTAGACCAAGAAGATCAAAAAAACAAAGAAAGGGTTATCTACTACATTAGTAGAACTCTGGTCTCATATGAAACAAATTATTCTGTTATAGAGAAGGCTTGCCTCACAGTGGTATTTGTTTCACAAAAACTACGACACTACATGTTGGCTCATACTACATGCCTTATTGCTAAGATTGATCCTCTGAAATATTTTCTTTGTAAAGCTACCCTCACAGGTAGACTAGCCAAGTGGGTCATGCTTCTCAGTGAATTTGATATTGAGTATGTAGAAATAAAATCCATTAAGGAGCAAGCAATTGCAGATCAATTGGCGGAAGCACCTATGGTAGATCATCAACCATTGAACATCAAATTTCCAGATGAGTCCATATTACTTCTCACACATCGCTCATGGACTATGTTCTTTGATGGTTCATTCACCCAACAGGGGTTAGGTGCTAGAATTCTGTTCATCACACCTCTAAGATACTCTTTACCAAAAGCATACAAGATGTTGTTTCCTTGTACAAACAACATCGCCGAGTATGAAACCTTTATCAATGGTATGAAAATCGCCCTTGAGTGGCAAGTGAACAAGCTCAATGTCCTTGGAGATTTACAATTAGTCATCAATCAAGTAAATGATATCTATCAAACAAAAGATGACAAGTTGGTACCTTATAAATAGTTGGTTGACGACCTCAGAAAGTATTTTGTTCACATCACATTTCAACAGGTTCCAAGAGCAGACAATAAAGTGGTTGATGCCATGGCTATTCTTGCTTCCATGCTACAGATGCCAAAAAATTATTTTCGACATAAATTCCTAGTGGAGACATTACGCTACCCAGCCTATGATTCCCCTAAGTCCCGGGTGATCTGTTTGATCATTGGACATGAGTCATCCCGCTACCATCATATTTTTTCCTACCTTCATGACCAGATTGTTTTGAACAGTTACGCGTAGAATGAAAAATGTCACTTAATCCGCAGTGCTTCATGGTTTGTCATCATAGCTAATGACTTGTATAGGCACGGTCTAGAGGGTACCCTTCTTAGGTGTTTAGAACCTGATGAGTTGAAGCGTGCATTAGTAGAGGTGCATGAAGGCATCTATGGGTCTCACTCTAATGGCCTGACACTGGCCTGTAAACTTATTAGAGCTGGTTACTATTGGCAAGATATGGAAAAAGAAGCTACACAGTTTGCTAAGTCTTGCAAACAACGTCAACTACATGGAAATCTGATTCATGCTCCTACCAAGGAGCTTATTCCCTTTATTAGTTTTTGGCCATTCCAACAATGGGCCTTTGATTTGGTGGGTCAGATTTATCCCTCATCCTCAAATGGACATAAGTTCATCATCACGACTACAGACTATTTTACAAAATGGGTGGAGGCTGTCCCTCTCACCATTGCCAATGGAAAATCAGTAGCAATGTTCATTCTCAACTACATCATTTGCAGGTATGGTGTGTAATCACCTAAAAATGGTCACCTAAACCCTAGACCCCCAATCTCAGCATTTAATCAAGAAACCATAACCTTGATTAAACTTAAATCATAAATCAAACATGCAATTATCGAATTCAAACTGATCTGACCTAAACCCTAGGTCCTAATCGATCATCATACTTAATTAATTAATTAATTCCTAAAATCATAATACATTGGCAAATATATCTTATGTTAATTATTTAATTGATATTATGACATATTAATTACATAAAAATTACAAAATTGTCAATTAAATAAAAAAGGAATTAAATTAATTATAAAATCATAAATGTGCATTCAAAATGAATTTAATTATTAAAAATGCGTATGACATCATCAAATCCAGTTAACTGATTTATCAAAATGGAAACAATCCAGTTCCACTCAGTTAACTGATTCTCCACTGTTTATCATTTTAGAAACATTTCAGTTAACTGTGAACTGATTTTGGAAGTTTCTAAAATAACTGATCAGTCAGTTTAGTCAACTGACTCTCTCGACCAATCACATCGCTTGCACATGGATTGTGCTTCTTCAATCAAATCTGAGCCACTCTTTGAAGTTCAATCTCGACCGTCGATTCGAAAGAGACTTCTATAAAAGAGAAACTATTTTCCTTCACAAAGGATCCTAATATTTTAATTAAAGTTATTATACTGCATTTTTGTCTTAGCTTTTTGCATTCTTAGCATAGCTTTTATTGTTGTTTTAATGTTAATCATGCAAATCTAATCTTAGAGCACATTTCAATTGGTGTATTAAAATGAATATCTCACACTCAATTTGGTGCTTCTAAAATGAATC
>MU228415.1:51964-89860 GCA_018584345.1 Thuja plicata | reverse complement strand
CATTGTTGCAAAGTTTCTTTTATCAAAACATGGGTTTCATTAGCCAAAAAACAAGAAAACAAGAAAACCCTTGTTTCTTCGTTAAAGCACATAGGGAAATATATTCATGAATACAACATTATTATTCGTAAATAATTATCTAACAAGCAATTTTTTTTTTAATTCTATCTTGACATCGTCACAATTGCGACGTTACCCCCAGAATTACGACGGGGTCGCTGTACTAGCGACGCCCAAAAACCGTCGCAGTTGCTTGGGTGTTCGTCGCAATTGCGACGTGAACTCAAGAATTACGATGGGCGCGCTGTATTGGTGACGCCCAAAAACCGTCGCACTTGCTTGGCTTTACGTCACAATTGCGACGGATACCCATATAATTACGACGGATTTCCTGTATTGGCGACGCCCCAAATGCCAGGGTTGATAGGGCTACATAGCGACGGATTGAAGTCGTAATTGCGACGGATAAGGAAAGACGTCGTATTTTGCGACTAAAAAATAGCGACGTTTATTATTGTCGCAATTGCGACACATGTCTGTCGCAATTGAGACACATAGCTGTCGCAAATCAACCACAAATGTATTAGTGTTTAATTCTTAAAATATCAATTAGCTAAATAAACCCTATGATTGAATTAATTTAATTATAAAGTCCTAGCACTTTAATTAAATTAAATTCACCCCTTTTAGCTAAAACACATAAAAATGAATTAAATAATATTTAATTATTAAATAAATATCCTCATTTCAATAATTGAATTTAATTTTTCAAATAATTGAGAAAAACACATTTATGAGGTCATATTCTATTTATTTAATTAAATATTATCTCAAAAATCTTCTCTCTAGTTCAGAAATAGAAACTTGAATTAAATGTGCTTTAAAGAGAAAGAAAACAATTAAATAAAAAATAAAACAGTTAAAAAGAAAGGGAAAACAATTTATTGTTTTGTTTTAAAGAAAACTTGCTAATCTGAACTGGCTTTTTTATCTGTTTTAATTCAAAAGGAAACTTTCTATTCTGAGCAGACTCTCAGTCTATAAAGAACTCCCATTTCTCTTTCAAGGATATGCATTGTTAGAATAAAGAATTGTTGTTGCATTTTAGAATTCATCATCTCATCTCAATTAAGCTCATTTGCAATAGAATAGCTTCATTTTCTTATATTAATCTCATATTTCTTATCATGTCTTAGTTTAATTTGATTTAGATTAATCTTGCATCTTGCATCTTTCATGTTCTTAGATTAATCTTGCATTACATTACATTGCATTCATGGAGAAAAATCCTTCGTTCTTGGATTGGTCTAGGTTGTGAGACTCTTGTTATGAGAGCCATTTAAAACCCCATATGGATAGAAGGCAACAAGTGAAATCATACACGCATGTAGGATGAATAACTCATATTCACTTCTGTATGTGGCTGATGAACACAGACTATGTTGAAGTGTATGGTTGAATAACAAGGCCACATTTAACATATACAACTAGAGATGTATCTGGAGCATTATGAACTAACTAACACTAGAATATGTTATAGTGCACCTTGGCCAAGGATTAATGCAACATGTTAAACATGCAATCTAGTTCTTCACCCAATCCGACTTGGTACAAAATTTCCTATAGAATATAATAGGCTAGTTTGTATGCATATCATACTCTTGGTTTACTATTCTTACACCTTTGATTGATTATCATAATCAAAAAAGAGGTTCCTATTTGACCACTATAATACTAACATACTTGTCTTTAGATCCCAACATGTTTGATCAATCTATCTTGGTTACTTATTTGTTTTAGTTGTTGTTCGTATTATGAAAATTGTAGTTTACTTAACACCGATGGGCATAGTGTTGTATAACACACACCTCTTAAGCTCATATCTTATCAGGGAACTACATATGCACCCCTACAAGAATATGTATATATGTTTCTTGCTCATGTTGTATTTATTTCATATAGTATAAAATGAACCCATTGAGAAGCTCTCTAACCACCCATGTTAAATTACTACAATCAGCTCTCATATATGTTACAATTTGAAGAATATTTATATCTATTCTAATATTTTCATTGGTGAACTGGAAGATTATTTTCTTTATTTCAATCTCAAGATTATATTTTAGCCTTGTCTTGAGTAACATAATTATAAACTACCTGCTTTCAACATTCAGTGAGGTGGTTCGAGTAAATGCCTCTCATTCAATACACTATTGAATTACAGGATTACATGAACTGATTAAATCTCTTTTACAAACCTTAAGGACAAGTAATTATTTACCATACAACTATGTAGTTTCAAGTAAGCCTCTTTCCATAGCCACAGAGATTAGAGTAAAACTATATGGTTCAATATTTTTCCGCATTACACATGTATAATCTATCTTAATTTATCAGAATTCCCTCCACAATAATTACATAAATAAAACTTTGAATTGTAGAGTCTAGTGGCTTATTCATTTTTCTAGAATGGCTCTATGGTTTTTTACTTCCTCAAAAGGTCCTACATATTTGGGTGCTAACTTGGAGGATTTCCCAAAAATGATGTTTGAATCATAGGAGTACTTTATCTCCCAACTCAAAGTGTCTGGGAGTTCTCTTTGCATCTGCATAGCTCTTATTCCATTGGTTATCTTCTGCTAAACTCTATCAGATCAATTTACCTCACCCTTCCATTTCTAAAAGCATCTATGGACCGTGGACTATCCTACTTCTAACTTATCCCAACTAATAGGAGTTCTATACCTTCTTCCATATAATACTTCAAATGGAGCCATCTTGATAGATGATTGATATGTATTGTTGTATGCAAACTCAACTAAAGGAAAATAGTCCTCCCACTTGTACTCTTGATCCATACAGGACATCCTTGGAAGGTCTTCCAGTATCTGATTGATCCGTTCTATCTGACCATCTATTTTTGGATGGTAGGTTGAACTAATATTGAATTGTGTACCTAAGGCTGCAAAAAGAGTTTTCCAGAATATGGATTTCACTCTAGCATCTCTATCTAATATTATCTTTTTAGGTACTCTATGGAGTCTGAAAATCTCTTGGAAAAACTTATGATCTATGGTAGGCACTTCATCAGTCAAGTTTCCAGGTATGAAATGGGATACCTTAGTGAGTCTATCATCTACTACTAAAATGGAATTGTGCTTATTTCATGACATAGACAACCCTTGGACAAAGTCCATATTGATTACTTGTCATTTCCATTCTAGCACAACACAAGGTTGAATCAACCCTGCTGGAGGTTGGTGTTCTACCTTTACCCTTTGGAATTCTAAAGAGATGGCTAAAAAATATTGTAGCATCCTTCTTCATACATTTGGATAAGTACAAGGGTTTAGCATCCACTAGGATTTTAGTGACTCCTAGATGTCCAGAATAAGGTGTAGAGTGCACTTCTTTCCAAACAAGGTTCCTCAATTATGGCGACTCTGGAATGTACATTCTGCCTTCAAATCTTAATAATCCATCTGGTTCAAACCTAAAACCATCATAGCTATGATCCTGGGGGTAACCTTGAATGGCTCCTCTTACTTGATGATAATAATTATCGCCCTTAAAGTGTTGAAGAACCCGTTGTCTAAAATTTTAGTGGATTGATGCTATAGCTTAAATATGTCGTTTGTGGCTCAAAGTATCATCCATGCAATTTTCTTTCCCCTTGATGTAACTTATCTCAAAATCATATTCCTTAGAAATAAGTTCCAACCATCTTCTTGGGTGTGCATTCAGATTAGGTTGAGTGAACATATATCTTAACCCTTAATGGTCAGATTGAAGCTCAGAGGGCTTCCCCATCAAATAATGATGCCATCATTGTAGGGCATGAACAATTATAACTAACTCTAAGTCATGAGGTTCATAGTTTAACTCATAGTGTTTTAGATTTCATGATTCATAAGCAATCACTCACCCATCTTTCATTAACACCCCAGATAAGCCTTCCCCAAACGCATCAATTACTACTAAAATTTATCCTTTAGGATTTCACGCTTTTAAAATTAGTGTTGAGGTTAATGTCTCCTTAAGAAGTTCAAAGGCCAATTGACACTTTTCTAACCATTTGAAATTATTTCCCTTTCTTTGAAGAGAAGTAATAGGGTATGCAATTTGAGAAAAGTTCATTACAAACTTCCTGTAATACCTAACCAGGCCCATAAAACTTCTTACTTCCTGCACGTTTCTAGGGATTGGCCACTCAAAAATAGTTTTGATCTTGGTTGGATCCACAACTATTCCCTATGCATAAATGATATGTCATAGGTTCTGCACTTCTTTCTGAAAGAAGGTGCACTTAGACAATTTACCATATAATTGATGTTCTCATAGTTATTGTAAGACTACTTGCAAATGTTGCATATGTTCTTCTTCATTCTTGGAGTATATTAAGATGTCATCCAAAAATACAAGGAAATTTTTATCTAAATAGTCATGAAGCACATTATTCATCAGGTTCATGAATGAAACTGGGGCATTAGTTAACCCAAATGGTAAAACCATGAACTCGTAATGCCCATAGCAAGTTCTAAATGTTGTTTAATGAATGTATTCGTCTTTGAGCCTCAACTGATGATACCCTAACTGTAATTCTATTTTAGAGAATACTATAAATCCTCACATTTGATCAAAGAGATAATCAATACAGGGCAAATGATATGTGTTTCTTATTGTCAACTTGTTCAGCATTTTTTAATCTATACAAAAGACAAAGGTTCCATCCTTCTTCTTGATGAATATAAATAGTGCCCCCCCATGGTGACATGCTAGGCCGAATCAACCCTTTACTAAGAAACTTTTAGAGGTATGTCTTCAACTCCATAAGTTCCATTGCGGTCATTCTGTAGGGATCCTTTGATATAGGATCAACTACTGGTACAAGATCTATGGAGAAATCAAAAATTCTTTTGGGGGTAGTCCTGGTAGCTCCTCAGGAAAAACATCCTGATAATCGTGAAGATAAGGATACTTATCTTTGAAGGAATATTCTTGTTAATTTCCCCCCATGCAGCTCAATTTCCTCATATGACCTTGTGTCATATATGTGTAGGTCATCTAAATAGTTGGATTCCTTAGTTTCATTCACCCCATCCATATTGACAACATATATCTAACACCCATTTTTCTCACTACGGCTCAACTATGAAGCATCAAGTTGTCTCAACTTAACTTCTTGTTGAATTCCTTGCAAGCATACTACATTACAGAGGTTGTCTAAGCATTCTAGTGTTTTGGTGAAATAATTAACTCTTGCACGGTGTTTCCATAACCAATTCATCCCTAGAATAATATCATACGACCCTAAGGATGCCACATACAAATTTACCTCTGTTATGAAGCCTAGAATTTCAAACTTTGCCTTGAATAAGATTTTCTCTACATGAGATCTAGACTAATTTACATACTCAACTGACCATGCATTATCCATGAACCTAGTTCTTTTAGGAAATCTACATATAATTCTAGGTGAAATGAAAATTGCAATGGCCTCAGTGTCAATTAAAATTATTGCAGGATTTCCATAGAGCACACCTATTGTCGCAATCGGGGTGATCTGATATTATCTTGCCTATTATCCATTGTTGCATGGATTCTCTACTGGGATGTTTCTTGCTGATTAGGTGATGTAATGACAAGTCTTTCTCTAAAACCCTATCTTCTCCTAGGGTCCACTATAGGCCACTTCACTAGCCTATTAGGGTTCTTGACTAACCCTAACTCTCAAGGATTCCCTTCTTTAATCCTTCACCAAATTCAACTTGTCTACACCATCAAAGAAATCATTCAACCATCAATATGCACCATGGATATCTTCTAGAAACTCCTTCACTAAGTGATCCAATTTGATCAAAATTCACCACCGATGGAGAGGAAGGGTTCTAGAAAAGCAATTTGATCCTTTACAATGTCTAATAGTGTATTTTTCAATGAAACCCTAAACGAGTTCAAGAACTTTCTCAAAACTCACTAAAATAGGGCTACAAGCATTAGGCCTAATTAGGCACCTTTCTGCATATAAATTCAAATTTGTTTTAACAAGATGAAAATAAAGGTCTAGATACTAACACCCTTTTGGAAAACCCTTAGGATTTATTAGGTTTTACTTCCTCAAACTATTCATACAGTGGGTTGCTACAAACATGCCTAAAAACAAGGGTTTCACTATTTTCTAGGACCATTCATAAGCTTTAGGTCTTATACCATGAAGAAATCATCCTTAGAGATTCTCCTTTCACATGGGGTTTCTCCATACACATATCTTCCTCTCCACATTCTCTAATTAAATCAACCAACACTTTCAATCCTTCATAATGCCTTTGCAACTCACTATGATCCATAGCCATGCATCTCTGGCTCGCCTAGGGCATCACTGCAAAAATAGAAAACAAAATTTCCAGGTCCCAACCTTCTCTACACATATACTACAAGGAGTGACCTCACCCATTCCAAGAGCCCATACAAGTGCCACAGTAGAATGATGAGCCATGACCCCATTTGCAAAAACTGTTTGGTTCAGACTAGCAACAATGCACAAAAAAAAAGTATTTACAAAAGAAATGAAATGAAAACAAAAACACTAACTAATCACATGCAGAATAAAGTAATTACATAAGCTTCCTCATGCACAAGTCAGAGTGCAGAGTTCAATCCACTAAAGCCTAAAATGTGTACAAAATGTTCAACTGTAACCAATCTTTCAATTACTCAGTCCGTACACTTACTTCCAAACTTCATCCAACCCCACACACAGGTCAGGGGAAGCCTTATATAGTTGACCATGGCACAAATCCAAATATTTCCAACATTTATGTAACCAAATACTCGAAGATGCATAATTGCAAGAAATGTTGTCAATGTTGTTAATGACAACATTGACAACTTTTACAACTTTTTGATTCTTGCACTCAAACTTGGTCAACACACTATGAAACTTATCCAAATGTGCTATTATGCCTATTAGACCTCAAAATATCTCTCCTAGACTCTAATAAGCATAAAATCCATGGTTCCACCATTCTTGGAACACTTACCTAAATTGGACAAATAATTACTTCCTAAACATCCAATGATCTAGTTTGGTCTTTTAACCAAATCAACACACCCTAGGACCTATCTAGTCCTATTATTTCACTAGTAGCTTGGCTAAGACCACTACACGCCAAAATATAGCTAGGAGTTCTAGGTTACCATCTAGCCTTACCTAGGTGCTCCTACACCATTAGGCAGGGGGTTCCTCTTTACTTTCCCACCCTGTGTTTTGGTAGGGCCCTGATTAGCATAATGCTCACCCCCACATGTGAAACATCCACCTGGAGAAACTTTCTTTTTATTCACCTTGTTCTATTTTTCATTGCCTCTTTTATTATTTGTGAAACTCTTTTTGTGCCCTCTTGAATCCTGTTGATTCCTTTTAAAACTCTTACCACTTTTGGTGTTTGTATCCACTCTATCTGCTCTTTTCTTTAATGGTTGAGAGGACTATGGCCAATTTTCCTTCTTTCGGCTCCGATCCCTAATTGTTTCATCTTTCTTGAGTTTTAAATCTTGACATATAGCCTTTTCATAGGATTCTATGGTTGTTTCTAGGGCAAGGACAACTATAGGGCCATTGAATTGGTTATTGAGTCCCATAATATCTTTCTCAAACAAATTTTTTTCTGCTTAAAGTTGGGGAACATATTTGAGTAACTTGTTGAACTTTTCCATGTACTCTTTAACAAAAAGCTCTCTCTGCCTAAGATCCTAGAATTTAGACAATTTTTGTTCGTAAAAAATTTGTGGCAAGCATCTTTGTCTAAAAAAATCTATGAACTTGTCCCACGTTACTCCTGTAGGTTTCCATTTTAGCATGACTCTTTTATTCTCCCACCAGCTGTAAGCTTCTCCTACCAGCTGATAGGATCCTTAAATTGTCTTTTGAGTGTCAATGTAATCCCTAATGTTGAAGTAGTTTTCCATACCTGTTATTCACACTTAAACAACATCCCCTGGAACTTTTCCATCATCCTACAGAGGTTTAAATTTTTTTTCATATCTTCTGATATGATCCTAGTTCCAGGGTTTCTCTCAGTATTTTGGGTTTAGGTATGGGATTTCTCTCCTCTATCCTTGCTAGTGTGTTCTTTCCTATCATCCCTATCCCTTGATTGGAAATCAGTTTCCCCTTTCCCAAATTTCATCTATGTTCCCTATTCTTTGTTCCAGATACCCAATCTGGGCCTTAGTCTCTTACATCATCTGAAGGAGCCTATCTAGTTTCCATACTGGTGTTTCTAGGGTTATAGACTAGCTACTGTTCCTTGTGTTATCCATACTAGTTTTATTCAATCACCTGGTGGAAGAAAAATTATTTAATTCTTTAACTTAAATAAACATTTTAGATACATATTGAGAATAAATAATGCATTCAGTTCAATTCACATGTAAAGTAAACAACAAAATTCATGTATTTATATTCACTACCAAAATTTTCTATACATGGATTTACATTCTCAACCAATATTGCATTTACATTTGGATTTACATGACTGTATACAATAGGGTGCTCTATCTAAGAGTTTCCCTCAATATCCCCATTTCCTGTAATGGGCTCTTCCTGATCCTCTAGATTAGAGAATGGGTGAAGTCTATAGCTTGGGGTAGGTTATTGATGGATAACTGGCCTTATATCTCTACCACAACACTTGGGATTTGATGTTCAATTTTTTTTTTTTGGTTTCAAGACTGTGCTCATCCAGTAAGGTTTCTCTATCTTCAGCCTTAATCTCAGGTGTCCATTCACACCTCTACTTCTTGATCATCTTTAGGGCTTCAAAAAGGGTCTCATAATCACCCAATGGTTCACATTGGGAGTAGTCATAGTATTTATGAAATGTGTTTTCCATTTTAATTGTAAGAGGATCTCAAACCTTCTTTCATTGTGTAGTAATCATCTGCATCCCAGTAAAACCAAAATTCTTCATTTGGTTTTAATTTAAGTTTTGTTTGTGACAAGCCCCAGGTCCACTGTAGAACCTGATGGATCTTATACCATATGTAATAGGCCAAAATTTCTACACATGAAAGTAAGAATTAATTGATATAAAAATATAATAGAAATGAAATTGAAAGAAGAAATATAACTAACATTTAACCATAATTTTTTTAAATGTAAATGAAACTTTTGCATATAATTGATTCTATAATTGCTCAAGATATATCTCCACATGAATCTATTATTTTTTATCTACTTGATATAAAATAAAAAGTCAAGAAAATAACTCTTACCTGATCATATACTAGCATTATGGAATTCATTCTATCTTTCTTTATGTTCCACAATCTAACATGGGGGAGAAAGTATCACTCGGGAATTTTACCACCCAATCACGGATCTATTATTGACCCCCCTTTCTCACTCCCTACTCGATGTGGGCCTGACCCTTCACAAGGGATGTAAACATTTTTATAAATAAGTCATTCCATAATTGGTGTAATACCATACATAGCCTTAGTCAGTTGCACCCTATAGCTTCTGCTAACTTGGTATGACACCTGACTAGGGATGTATCTAGAGCATTACAAATTGAGTAACACTAGCACATGATATAGTGCACCTTGGCCAAGGATTAATGCAACATGTTATACATGCAATCTTGGTCTTCACCCAATCTGAATTAGTACAAAATATCCTATAGAATGTAATAGGATAATTTGTATGCATATCATGCTCTTGGTTTACTAGTCTTACACCTTTGCTTGACAATCATAATCAACAAAAAGGTTCCTATTTGACCACTATAATACTGACATACTTATTTTTAAAACCCAACATGTTTGACCAATCTATCTTGGTTACTTAATTGTTTTAGTTGTTATTTGTATTATGAAAATTGTAGTTTACATAACACTGATGGGAATAGAGATGTACAACACACACCTCTTAGCTCATATACTTATCAAGGAACTAAATCTGTACCCCTACAAGAATATGTGTATAAGTTTCTCGCTCATGTTGTATTTAGTTCATATAATGAAGATGCAAGATAGATCTATGATGAAATGATCCTAAATGCTATGATAAATGATCAAGAACATGAAATTTAGATGCAAATCCTCTATTACGTTATGATTCTAAATGCTTATAATCTAACATTACTAAAATAACAATGCTCCTAATGATGAAAATGACTATAATGTACTTGTTATGAAAGATTATGGATGTTAGATCCTTTAACCAACATAATGTTGATGCTTGAATGATAATAGATGGAAGTGGATCATTTGCACTCAGAATGCTCACTATTTATAGGATTCCCCAAGGCCTTGGGGGTGAGTTATGTCCAACCATGGTCAAGTAAAGTGGTTGAGGGATTAGTGGTCAAGATTTGATGTTGAGATTGAGTGGCTAAGATAGAAAAGGATATTAGTGATCCATGTGAGCTTAAAGATGATCTCTCATTGGCTGATTTGATTTTGTCGTGTAGTGGTAGGTGAGAGATATTAGGATTTAACTAATTCAAAAGAATTAATTACTTTATGCATGTGGGATATTGAGTTTGATGAGCGAGTGAGTTGAAATTGATTTGTGAAGGGGGAATTAATTAATTGATGAAGATTTAATTAATTCAGGTGAACTATATAGTCAAATACTAAATTAAACTATATAATAGAAGAAATTTGATTTTATTAATTAAATTGCTTGAATTTAATTAATTTTTGACTTTGACCATTTTTAGGTGTATACAGATCCAAAAATACAATCATTCCTAAGGAAAGTATTATCTCCAAAGGGATCAATAAATGAGACCAGTCCTAAAGAAAGCATTGTCTCCTTAGGGATCCAAAAAGGAAATCAATCCCAAGGAAAGCATTGTCTCCTTAGGGATCAATAAACAAAAAGAATACATAATATACAAGGAGGATGCATGTATGATTCTCTCCTTATGATGGTGATGTAAGAATTATGCTGGACTTATAAAGAAAAGAGAACAAGGATACCTACTTACAATAACAAGGAGATATCCTTAAAACAATAATGCATGTTTATCCCTTTAAAAAAGATTGAATACTCTTGTTAGCCAAAGAAAAATATAATCATGAAAGGTTATATGAAAGTGGGAAGAGACCCTTGAAAGGAAGAGATATTGGCTACAATAAATCTGCCTTCAAGAGAGGCTGTTGAACAAAGACAACATATTCAAGTCAAAGAGGGGAAGAGAACAACAATGTGCCCTTTTATCCCCCTATTGCAAGGAGAAAAAAAGATTCTTGATGAAGGATAACCCACTTTAAGCTCCCAAGTAAGGGAATTTGTTTAGGATGAACATATTTTATAAAAAAAGGAAGAGTTTGTGATCAAGGATCCACACCTCTTGCATAAGAGAGAATCCTGAATGAAAATGAAATAATTCCTTATAAGAAAATAATGTCACATGATAAATAGATGACACTATACTAACTAAAGTAGATCCTTGGAAATAAAAGGAAGAAGCACATTAACATATGAATCCTTGCCCCCAAGTGTGAGGGAAAAGGGAAATATAGTAGATTGTATACCCTAAATGATAGATCCTTTATAATAAACATACACTTTGAAGAAAAGGTAAGTCGCAAACAAGGATGTGAATTTATTGAAAGAGAGAAAATCTTATAAAACAAACAAATTTATACATGAAAGGACATCATACTATAAAAGAGCCAAGTCAACAAAGGGATAATGAATGATTTGTAAAAGATCATTCCCTAAATGGAAGTTCATTTTGTGATAGACATGCCCTTTAAGAAAATAAAGAGACAAATGGCATAAAGGATGCACCATCATAAAATGATACAAAAATATAGAGAGAATATGAAGAAGATGAAAGGATATCAAATTATTCAAACTTAGTGGAGAAGTCAATTACACAAGATATGCAGTTCCAAGAAAGGAAGATATTTTAAAGAAGGATATACATCCCATTAGAGAGAAAGATCCTTAAAAAACAGACCTGTCTATGGAAGGATTCCATAATATAATCGATTTAACCAACAAAGAGATAATGGATCCTTTGAAAGGAGAAATAGATTAAATAGAGAGACCTTGCCCCCAGAGCGGGAAGAAAAGGAAACAACCTATTATGTTTCTCACGATGCACATTATGCAAAACAAAGACCCCCTTTATGATCTAAGCTACTATTTTTTATAATGAAGAGAAAAATAACAAGAAAAAGAGATGATAAGGTATGTCTTTGATATGAAGAAAAAGCATACAATCTGTTGTTAAAGAAATAAGATATCTATCTACCAAATCTTGAGCAAACTGGCTAAATTCTATACATTCTGCAAGAGAGTGTTTATTGATATAATGAAAACATGTAGAGATTCACCATTAATATGTATTTGATTCTTTGGAAAATATCTATAAGGAAATCAGATTTTAGGATCACATTTAATTATCCAAAAGACTATCTTAGCTAAATCCAACCAATCATAAAAAGGAGGTGTCACAAAAATGGTATTTGTAAAATAATGTCAAGAGGAGGTTTGGTTTGTGATGAAGAAGGCAAAGTAGTAGCTTGAGGTATAAAACCTAGAACACATCTAGTGACTTAGGTAGGAGGATCTATATGAACCTAATAGATTATTCATTAATGCCAAGACCTAATCCATTGTAATGTTGTTGAGTAGTAATGTTATAACCCACATTGCAATTAGCTTTTAATATAGAGGGTGAAGTGTTAGAATAAATAAGAGGGGGGGGGGGGGGGGTGAATCAGTGGCCTTAAAAATAATTTTGAAAGATCCAACCAAAAAATTATCTCTCAAATATAATACCTTCAGTTATCTTACAGTCCCAATTTCATCAAGATGTGTGCCATAAATAATCTTAACAAATATAAATTGCTCGGTAAGATATATTGTTTATCTTTTCTAGAATTTATTGAGTAGAAGCAAATAAACGTAGTGTTAACCGACCAATCCATTTTTAATAATGTGTAAAACAAAATATCAATGCAATGAAACATATACACATTTGACACATAGATTTTAACATGGAAACCCAATATGGTAAAAACCACCTGGGACCGGTAACCCAAAATATTTTCACTCTTCTGAAGTGAGCTCAGTGATGAGCCAACCCTGTTAAAGGTTACAATACACATTGTTAAGTGCAAGCTTGTTAGAGGATTTAAAACCAAGAGTTTGTCTTTTGAACTAGCACTCACTATGCTGACAACAAGAAAACCTTTTAATACTCTTGAGTATCTCAATACAATAAGGACTGTTAAATCCCACTCAGTTAAGAGATTTTCTAAATTAATGGTTAAACTGATACAGTAAATGATTTGTTCAAATTACAACTTTGATTTGAAAATATTCAGATCTATTGTTAGTCCAATAATACCTCTCTGATCAATATATACTTCAGTTCCTTTTCTTTCTTTCTTTATTCTGCTTGGTGAATGTTCTGTCCTTTGTTGCTTGGTGTCTGCAAAATTCCTTGGCTCTGTTCTTAAACCTGTATGATCAGATCTAAATGAAGAGTTCTATCTTCACATAAAATATAATCAGAATTCCTCTCTTTGATAATGAATTCCTTTTGGCTCTTTATATAAACATGGTTAGCCGCTCAATCTCCTTGATTTGTAAAACTCTCCATGATTTGCTTTATCCCATAAAGCTATCCTTTAGTTTTATTCTATAAATCTCTCCTTGATAACTATGAATAAAACACACTTTTAATCTCCATCCTTTCTTTATCTTAACTGATCATTGATAATAAAATAATCAATCAGTCAATCCCCAAATTGTAGCTCTGCCAACTAAGCAATTTTGTCATTCTTTAACTCCAGTTATGCTCAGTCATCAACTTCAGTTATGCTTAGTCATTAACTTCTTGCTCAGTAAAACTTGCTCAATTGTTGTTGTGATCTATATACACTACGAACTACTCGGTGTTCACTGTCACTTGGTGTATATAGACCTTTTATGTTTTACCGACCACATAAATTTTGTCTCTCCAGATCTTCAAGGTTATGACAATATGTGTATGAACAATCAAACCATATCAAGTTGACATCAATGACATATAATAAATTAACTGATTTAATGTCTTGCATTCACTTTTGTAGCTCGGTGATCATCAACTTATCATCTTCAAATATTCAATCAGTTATAGTTCATCAATCTCTCCCTTTGGCATTTATGGCAAAACAATATGAAATATATAATATAAAACATGCCATAACATACCAAACTTATTGTTCTATAACCAATTCAAATATCTGACTCTCAGTAAGCTCTTCTAGATTAGTTTTAATATGTTTAATCACTACAAAAAAAATTGTTTACCATACAACTCTACCTATAGATTTGATTATGTTGTGTGATCTCCCTTTCTTCATTCCCTTTAATGGATAGGTGTAGCAATTTTGTCTTCTGATTCAGTCTCTCCCTTTCTTGTAGAATCACTTCTCCCTTTTCTAGATAGATATGAAATGTCAACTCTCTCCAATTCTCTCCCTTTTATGGATGGTTATTTCATTGATAGTAACCTTTAGATATTCCATCCCTTTGTATTTTAGAATCTCTTCTCCCTGATTGATATTTCATTGAATCTTTCTCTCCCTTTGACAACAATGCCAAAAAAAATATACAGCTCTGTAGTAGCCAAAAATATCTCTAGTGTGTGGTTCAGATAAGTACCTTCCGTGTATTGATATGTCATTGTGGTCCATATCTTAGCTTGCATCAAAATTATTAATCTTCTAATAATGTGTAGGTTGATGCAACCTCCTAGTCAGCTTAGTGAATAGTAGACAAGGGACTATCCCCTAGTCTAATCCTTAGGTATTCAAATGTATCTTTTGGCAATAGTTTTGTGAATATGTCTGCTAGTTAATCTTTGGATTGTACATATTCCAATATTACATGTTTCTCTTGTACTTGTTCCCTCAAGTAATGATACTTAATAGATATGTGATTTGTCTTAGCATGTATCACAAGGTTCTTTGAAATATTTATAGAACTTATATTATCAGAATAGATAATTATTGGGTCAAGAATTTCCTCATTCATACCTTTCAACAATTGTTTGATCCATGCAATGTTAGAGAAATTTGCAGCAACAACTACATATTTTTCTTCTGCAGTTAATTGAGATATGCATCCTTTATTTTTACTTATCTGTGTGACAAGTCTATCACCCATAAAGAATGCTCCTCATGTAGTGCTCTTTCTATCATATATGTTTCCAGCCCAATCAGCATTAGTATAAACTTGTAGCTCAAATTTGCCTTCTTTATTGTACCACAAACCATAGTCTTCATTATTCTTCAGATATCTCAAAATTATTTTAACAAGAGTCATGTGTGATTCCTTAGGGTTAGCAGAGAATCTTACATCTATACCAAATGCATGAGCTATATCAGGTCTAGTGTGTACAACATACATTAGTTTACCAATCAAAGATTTGTATAAGGTTTGATTTACCTCGATTGTCTTGTCTTCCTTTGTCAATTTGCATCTAGTTGTCATAGGTGTTCCAATTGGTTTGGAGTCCTCCATCTTGAATATCTTCAAACCTTCTTTGTTGTACTTTGATTGTGTGATGTAGATGCCATCAGCTTGTTGTAGAATCTGTAGACCAAGAAAAAATTTTCTCTCACCAAAAATTGGCATTTCAAATTCTTTACTCATTTCATTAGGAAATGACTTGCATAGCATATCATTACCTCCAAATATGATATCATCAACAATATCTCAATAATCAAAGTCTTATCATCAGTATCTCCTTTCAAATATAAATTACTATTGTCACTTGTTCTAAAAAATCCAATACTAATGAGATAAGAGTGAAGTCTTTCATACCATGCTCTTGGTGCTTGTTTCAATCCATACAAGGCTTTGTGTAATTTACAAACCATGTTCCTCTTGTTAGGTTAAAAAAACCCTTCAGGTTGTTCAATGTATACCTCCTCTTCTAGTATTCCATTCAGAAATGTAGATTTAACATCCATTTGGTGTACTTTGAATCCTTTAAAAGTAGCATAAGCAATTAGAATTCTTACTCCTTCTAGTCTAGAAATGGGTGCAAATGCTTCTCCATAGTCAATACCTTCTTCTTGTGCATGCCCTTTGCATACTAGTCAATCTTTGTTCCTTGTGACTTATCCATTCTCATTAAGTTTGTTTATGAAAATCCATTTGGTGCCAATCCCATTTTTGTCACTCGCTCTAGGTACTAATTTCCATGTTTTATTCTTCTCAATCTATTCAATCTCTTCATTCATTGCACTAACCCATTCTTGATTCTCAAGTGCAACATTTAACAGATTTAGGCTAAAAATCACAAATCAAACATCTATTGTTAGGTGACTTACTTCTTGTTCTCATTCCTGCTCTTTTGTCCCCAATGATCTGGTCCTGTGGAAGGTGTCTTCTGACATATTTAGCAAGTCCAAGTTTAGATCTATGTTCTTCTTTTTGATCTTTATTACTCGGTTCAACATTGTGAGCATTTTCCTGATTCTCAGTGTGTGCAACCTATTTCTCAGTTTCATTGTTCTTTCGCTCAGTAGCATTACACTATTGCTTGATAGCTCTAGTCTGTTCTTGGGCAAGGTGTCAGGTTCTTCAATGTAGAAAAATCTATTGTAATCTTTAGGTTCCTTTATGCTTTCCTCATCATTTTTCTCAGCAAATTGATCCACTTTAACATTTGCACTCTCAATGATTTTGTTAGAATATTTGTTCAGACATTTATAAGCTTTGCTTTTAGTAGAATATCCTAGAAATATTCCTTCATCACTTGTAGAGTCAAGTTTCCCATTTCTATCATCTTTTAGTATATAACATTGACTTCCAAAAATTCTAAAGTAACTCACATTTGGTGTGTATCCATACCATAGCTCATAAGGTGTCTTCTTTGTGTCTTTCTTCAATTGAACTCGGTTCAGTGTATAGACAACAGTACTTACAACTTCTCTCCAAAATGTTTGTGTGATGCCTTTTTCAATCACTAGTGTTCTGGCACAATCAACAATTGATCTATTCCCCCTTTCAACAATCCCATTTTGCTATAGTGTTCTCGGTGCAAAAACTTGTCTTGTAATCCCATGCTCATTACAAAAGTTACTGAATTTATCAAAAATAAATTCTCCTCCTCTGTCTGATCTTAAACATTTCAGTTCTTTTCAACTTTGTTTTTCAACTTTAACTTTATACCATTTGAACAGCTTAAATGCTTCAGATTTCTCTTTTAAGAACATGACAGTCATCATCCTAGAATAATCATCAACAAATAGAATAAAGTATCTATCACTGTAATAGCTCTTTTTTCTCATTGTTCCACATAAGTCAGTATGGAATAACTCCAGAATAGCATTAGATGAGTAGGTTTTTGATGGAGCACTAGTCTTGCTTCCTCTTGTTTCTTCTAGGGTCTCCTAGGCCAAATTACTGACCTACTAGGGTTCTTTCACTAACCCTAGGATCCTTAGGTTTCTTCACACAAGAACCTAACACTTTCAACTAGTGAACACCAATAAGGTAGAATCCAAACTCTTCATGCTCTCTCCTACACCCAAATTGGTCTTTCTTGCACCATCTACACAATCTGATCCAAATGGATCCCAAAAATTTTGAAATGGAAAGGTAGTCTTCAAGATTGTTAAGAAGACCAATTTGAATTTCCACAACCTTACTTGGAAGTGTAACCCTAAATTATTTCCAAATTCCAAGGCAATTTCACCCAAAAGAGGGCTACAAGCTTTAGGCCTAATTAGGATCTTTTTCTGCAATAACTCTTAAAACTTCCAAACAAGTATGAAAAAAAAATTCATATCCTGATACCCTTTTTCATAAACCTAAGGATTTTCTAGGTCTTGGATCTCAGAGGTGGCCGCATAGTACCTCCTATATTCATGCCTAAATTCAGGGTTTTAGGTCTTTATCACTATCTGCACAAGAAATTGAACTTCTTGGATAGCAAAACAATTCCTCCAAAATCATCCTCTAAGTTGAGGGTCCTTCATTGACTAAATTACCTTCCCACATCCACTGATTGAAACTATGAATGCTTTCAATCCCTCTAGCAAGCTCTGAATTCACTGGTGACCCCTAGCCATAACACTCTGGATCGCCTAGGGCATCACCTTAAAAATGGATGCCATAATTTCTTGGGCCCCTCCTACACTATACATAATGTACATGGAGTCTAATCTCATAATCCAAAATCCCGTGCAAGTGCCACAGTGGAAAATGGAGTTAAGACCCCATTTGTTCACAGTGCTTAGTTCAGGACAACGATAGTGCTGAAAACAAAAGAATTTAAACAAGAAAATAGAACTATTTGATCAAACCAACTAAAAACACAAAAAATATTCTATAAACCTATATTAATCAAAAAAATTCTCACAGAATTTGATTCAATCCATTAAACTATCAGATCACCTTAAAACATCTTAACAATCACTGTTATTGTCATACATAGTCTGTACACAAAATTTCTCCAACTTGCCAACCCTCTCAACAACTCAAGGATGGTATTACATAGTTGACCCCAACACTAAAAAACTAAATTTAGATAGTTAAGGAACTGAATCCTTTGAAATTTCATTCTTGTCATAAAAGTTGTCAATGTTATCAATGACAACATTGACAACTTTTTGCAACTTTTAGCTATGGTGTCTAAACTTGTCCAAAGTTTTCCAAACCCCTAATTATGATGAAATAAAAACAAATAGGACCTCTATTCCCTTCTTTGACTCATTTGGATATGAAATACCAAAATCCCCTAATTGGACCTAAATGGACACAAAGGTCTCTAAGGACCTAACAAGACACATCGTCCTACTTAACACTCCACACACTAGGACCAAGATGTCCCCTTATTAACCTAGTGGTCTAGATAGAACCACTGCAAGCCAAAAACATAAAGAAGCCCTAGGTTTCAATGCATCATCTAGCCTACCTAGGTGCTCCTGCACCATACTCCCCCAAAAGGAAAATCTATGTCACTCTTGTAGACAAAAGATCCTCTAAAATGCCCACTTTCTTGAAGTCTGCTTCTGCAATCCATGAAGCCTCTAACTCTAGCCGATCCTTCCACTCAATCAAATGCTCCATGTAGACTTTGTGTCTAGTAGTCTTCTTAACCCCGGAGTCCAGAACTTGGTCAGCCACCATCTGAAACTTTGGAGGTAAGGCAACAACCTCCACATCATCACTGACCCCCTGACTATTTGGATGGATCTCATCTATCTACCCTCTAAACTGAATTAAGTCTTGAACATTAAATACTGGAGATATGCTCAATTTTGATGGTAAATCCACTTTATAGGCATTAGCCCCATATTTTTCCAATATTTTTCAAGGTCACACCCTCTTCATCTGAAGCTTGGTAGGGGCACCCTTTTGTAGCCTTGATTTGTTCAAGTGGACCATGACATAGTCACCCACTTCAAACTAAACATCCTTCCTTTTCTCATCAACTTTGGCTTTCAACTTATGTTGACTGTCTTGGATCTTCTTCTTTACTTGGTCTTGTATCTCTTTCATGGTATGGGTGAAGTCCTCTGCATGGCCACTTCTATACTCCATTCCACCAAGATCCCTAAGATCACAAACACCCCTAGGATGCATGCCATAAACAACCTCAAATGGGCTCTTTCCTGACATCCTATTCTTGCTATCATTGTAAGCATATTCTTCTTAGGGAATGACCACATCCCAAGTCCACCCATACTCCTTATTTAGGCACCTTAATAGGTTACCCAACACCCTATTTACCACCTCAGTTTGCCCATCAGTCTGAGGGTGGCAAGCTAAACCAAAAGATAGGTTAGTGCCCAATCTTGTCCACAATGTTCGCCAAAAATGGCTCATAAATTTCACATCCCTATCAGATACTATACTCAAAGGGAGACCATGGATCCTCACAACCTCTTTGAAAAACAAATAAGCAATGTGACTAGCATCATTAGTAGTTTTACATGGATTAAATTCCCCATTTTACTAAATCTATCAAAAACTACATAAATGCTATCATACCCCTGTTTAGTTTTAGGTAAGCCCATAATAAAGTCCATACTCACAGAATCCCATGGCCTATTAGGGATTGGTAGAGGCTGATACAATCTTGCACTACTCATTCCTCCTTTTTCCTTCATGTAAACAACACACTGCTCCACATACTTGGTGACATCTTTCACCAACTTTGGCCAATGGTAGAACCTTTGGACTAATTCCAAGGTCTTGTCCTTACCAAAATGACCACTTAGAGAACCATTATGTTTCTCTTGTATGAGGTTCATCCTCATTGACCCTTTGGGTACACACAACTAATTGCCTTTGAATAACAACCCATTCTGCAAAGTAAAATTAGAGAACTTGCTATGAAAATGATTTTCAAATTCAACACATACCTTACAGGCCTCACCAAAATCCTCATCTGATTTGTATAGATCTTTGAAACTTTCAATCCCAATGCTATTAAAAAGGACTTCTTGCACTATCAACAATCTCCTGCTTAAGGCATCTGCCACATTATTAAGTTGACCCTTCTTGTGCTTTATAGTAAAAGTGAATACCTACAAGTACTCCATCCACTTCAAATGCCTATTGCTTAGATTTTCTTAAGTGTTGATGTAACTAAGAGCTTGATTGTCAGTAAATACTACAAACTCCTTAGGAAAAAGATAGTGCCTCCATTTTCTCAAAGATTGGACTAAAGCATATAGTTCCAAATCATAAGAAGAATACTTCTTCTTAGCCTCATTCAGTTTCTCACTAAAGAAGGCAATAGGCCTACCTTCTTGACTCAATACCCCTCCTACTTCCATTCCACTTGCATCACATTCAATGGTAAACAAATTCTCAAAGCTTGGCAATTGTAGGACTAGTTGAGTAGCCACTTGTTTCTTCAAAAACTCAAAGGCTTTCTCTGCTTCTACTGTCCATCTAAACTTAGTTTTGACCCCACCCTTTATAGTATCCATCAAAGGTGCACATATCCCACTGAAATTTATAATAAAATTACTATAAAATTGGGCAAGCCCATGGAAACTCCTTACCTCTTTGGCTGTGGTAGGTGGAGGCCAGTTCAAGATAGCAGCAACTTTATCTTTGTCCATCTTCAAAGACCCTTTGGGCACCACAAAGCCCAAGTAGACTAGTTCTTGTTTGAAGAAATCACATTTCTCAAGGTTGATAGCCAATTTCTCCTTATGCAACCTTTTCAAAAGTGCCTCTACATGTCTGATATGCTCCTCTCTTGTCTTGCTAAATATCAGTATATCATCAAGATATACCACCACAAACTTCCCTGTGAAGTCCTTGAGCACCTCATTCATGAGCCTCATGAATGTGCTCAGAGCATTAGAGAGGCCAAATGGCTTAACAAGCCATTCATATAACCCATCTGTGGTCTTGAATGCCATTTTCCATTCATCACCTTCCTTCACCCTGATTTGGTGATAACCACTCTTCAAATCCAGCTTTGTTAAGTACATTGCCCCTCCTAAGCGAACCATAAGATCCTCTATCCTAGGTATAGGGAACCTATACCTTATTGTGATTCTATTTATAGCCCTTGAATCTATGCATAATATCCACTTTCCCCCCTTCTTGGATGCCAAAATAGCTAGGATTGCACAAGGGCTAATACTCTTCTTGATCAAGCCTTGATCCAAGAGTTCCTACACTTGCCTAGCTACCTCAAAGTTCTGATCTAGAGTTAGCTTATATGTTACTTTGTTGGGAAAGGATTCCCCTGGAACAAAGTCTATTTGATGACTTACAACCCTTTTAGGTGGTAGGGTTGCAAGAGTGCCATCACTCACTATGTCCTTGTACTTCTCAAGCAATTCTTGCACTTCTGATGGTAATGGCCCCTTCACTAATTGTTCCTCTCCACTAGGTATCAACACAATAGCATAACCTCCCCCATCATCATCCTTGATGTCATTTACAAAATCCTTACCATTGCATAACATAACACTAGGATTTTTGGTATGTGGTTCTTCATCCTCTAGTAAAGACTAAATTTTGAAAGTCTTTCCCCTTTCTTGAATGTGATGGAGTTCTCCTTCCCATCATACACTGCTCCATTATCAAATTTCCAAGGCCTCCCAAGAAGAAAATGGCAAGCATCCATTGGTAGGATGTCACAAAACAATCTGTCCTTGTACCTGGATATTGAGAACTCTACCCATGTTTGCTCATTGACCAACACACTTTGGCCTTTGTTGAGCCATGTCACCTTATAAGGATTCACATGGGGTATCTTGGCTAGCTTAAGTTTTTCTATTGCCTCCTCTAAAATGATGTTATCTGTGGATCCAGAGTCCACAATCACCTTACATACCTTACCAAGGATTTTGCATCTGATTCTAAACAATGCCCTCCTATGTTTGTGCTCATCCTTGATTGGTTGCCTTATTAGTACCCTTCTAAACATTATATTCTCACCCATCTCTGAGTCTAGATGGTCTACCTCAAGGGTTTTGACACTTGAAGTGTCCTCACGTGCATATGCTATCCTTTTGTCACTGTTTGCTACAAAAGGTTTGCCAGGACATCTATAGGCTGGATAGCCTAATTGTCCACAGTAATAAAATCTCATGGTTGCAAAATAGGAACTACTCCTACCCCCTCTTCCTCTATTAGGACCACCATGATTACCCCTGCCTCTGTTATAGCCTCCTCTTGAACTGCTCTCAATTTGCTGCTCTGTCAACTTATTCTCTCCTTGTATCCTTTGTTCACTACCCCTACCTTGGTAGCCTCCTCTTTAACCCCTTTGGCCTCTCCCTCTACCTCTGTTATTATTGTTGTTCTTGAAGGTAGAATCCCCTTTCTTCTTATTCTTTTCTTCCACTTTTATAGCTAATTGATGACACTTTTGAATGGTGGTAGGTGTCCATAGGCTAATCTACCTCTTGACTGTTCCACTTCAATCCACCCAAGTATCTAGCCACTTCGGTTGGATCTTCTTCCTGCAATTTAGACCTTAGACACAATCTCTGGAACTCCTCTATATATGAGGCCACATCTAGGTCTTTCTATTTCAAGTTTTGTCTCTTCCTATGGAGTTGTATTTTGTAGTCCTCTGGAAGATAACTCTCCTTCAATTTGGTTACCATAGCATTCCAATTCGCTATTGGTTTCTTACCTATACTTACCCTCTCATCCTGAACGTATTTCCACCAAGTCAAAACTGACCCTCTAAGTCTAGACTTGGATACTTTGATCTTTTGGGCTTCACTTATCCCCTCACACTCGAAGTGATTATCCATTGCTTCAATCCAGTCCATGACTATTCCAATATCCATCTTTCCTCCAAACAAAGGTATTCCTTCCAAAGCATTGCCACTTAATGCTTTGATGTCCCTTAAGAAAGGTTCCTCATTCAACACTAGGTCTGGTTCGGAGATAAAGTCTTCCTCTTCAATCTTTTGCTTACCCCTTCCACTGGTTTCAGCTTCAAAGTCTTTCTTTCTAGCAGCATCCACTAACTCTTCCATCTTCAACCTCATTGTTTCCAAGGTATCCTCAAGGAGTCTATTTTTCTCCTTTTTTTCTTCCACATCCTTGGCTAATTTTTCATTTGTCACCATCTTTGTAGAACCGCAAGATTCCACTTTTGACATAAACCAATCTTCCCAAGTTTCTCAACTTGCTCTGATACCACTCTGATGTAGCACTAGTATTGCTTCCCCTTGTTTCTTCTAGGGTCTCCTAGGAAAAATTCTTGACCTAATATGGTTCTTTCACTAACCCTAGGCTCCTTAGGTTTCTTCTCACAAGAACCTAACACTTTCAACTTGTGAACACCAACAAGGTAGAATCCAAACTCTTCATGCTCTCTCCTAGACCCAAATTGGTCTTTCTTGCACCATCTGCACAATCTAATCCAAATGGATCCAAAACATTCCCAAATGGAAAGGTAGTCTTAAATATTGTTAAGAGGACTAATTTCAATGTCCACAACCTTACTTGGAAGTGTAACCCTAAACGAGTTCCAAATTCCAAGGCAATTTCACCCAAAAGAGGGCTAAAAGCTTTAGGCCTAATCAGGCTCTTTTTCTGCAATAACTCTTAAAAATTCCAAACAACTATGAAAAAAAGCTTCATATCTTGATACCATTTTTCAAAAACCTAAGGAATTTCTAGTTCTTGGTTCTCAAAGGTGTCCGTACGGTACCTCCTATATTCATGCCTAAAATTTAGGGTTTTAGGTCTTTATCACTGTTTGCACAAGAAATGGAACTTCTTGACTAGAAAAACAATTCTTCCAAGCTCATCCTCTGAGTTGAGGGTCCTTCATTGACTCAATTACCTTCCCACATCCAATTATTGAAGTTATGAATGCTTTCAATTCCTCTAGCATGCTCTGAATTCATTGGTGACCCCTAGCCATGCCACTCTGGCTCGCCTAGGGCATCACCTTAAAAATGGCTGCCATAACTTCTTGGGCCCCTCCTACACTATACACAATGTACATGGAGTCTACTCTCATAATCCAAAAGCGTGTGAAAGTTCCACGGTGGAAAATGGAGTTAAGACCCCATTTGTTCACAGTGCTTAGTTCAAGACAACGATAGTGCTGAAAACAAAATAATTTTAAAAAGAAACTAGAACTATTTGATCAAACCAACTAACACCACACAAAATATTCTATCAACCTACATTACTCAAAACAATGCTCACATAATTTGATTCAATCCATTAAACTATCAGATCACCTCAAAACACCTTAACAGTCACTTTTATTGTCATACACAGTCCGTACACAAAATTTCTCCAACTTGCCAACCCTCTCAACAACTCGAGGATGGTCTTATATAGTTGACCCCAGAACTAAAAAACTAAATTCAGATAGTTAAGGAACTGAATCCTTCGAAATTGCATTCTTGTCATAAAAGTTGTCAATGTTGTCAATGACAACATTGACAACTTTTTGTAACTTTTAGCTATGGTGTCTAAACTTGTCCAAAGTTTTCCAAACCCCTAATTATGATGAAATAACACTAAATAAAACATATAGTCCCTTCTTTGATTCATTTGGCCATGAAATACCAAAATCCCCTAATTGGACCTAAATGGACACAAAGGTCTCTAAGGACCTAACAAGACACATCCTCCTACTTAACACTCCACACACTAGGACCAAGATGTCTCGTTATTAACCTAGTGGTCTGACTAGAACCACTACACGCGAAAAAAATAAAGAAGCCCTAGGTTTCAATGCATCCTCTAGCCTACCTAGGTGCTCTTGCACCAGTTTTTCTCTTGAAACCAGACTTTGTCATTTTCCCATTTGACAATTCTTGCACATAACTTGGTCAGGGTTTGAAATACTTGGTAAGCCTCTCACTTTTCTTTTCTTACTTATCTCAACCATGTTGTCAAAATTCACATGACATAACCTTTTATGCCACAACCAAATGTCTTCATTTCTAGCCAATAAACAAGTGGTATCAATATTATCAAGATAGAATAGAGTACCTTTTGTTTGTTCACCATTATCGATCAAGTTTCCTGTTCCATTATAGATCAATGCTTTTTTGTTCTCAAATGCATCTCAGTGTCCTATGTTGTTCAGTTGTGAAACACTCAACAAATTATAGTTAATTCCTTTCACCCAATATGCATTTTCACATCTGATCAGATTATTCAACATGAAGGTACCCTTTCCTTCAACTGGGCAAGGTGAGTTATTACCCATCCTAACTGATCCACCATTATAATATTCAAAAGTTTCAAACTTTTCTTTATCTCCAGTCATGTGATGAGTACAACCAATATCAATAATCTAGACACCATTTTTTCTAACTTTAGATATGAGTGCTGGGTGATCTTACAATAGTGTGTCCCACTTTTCGGGATGAAGGAAATCGTTCCTTCAAAAAAAAATTCATTTTTTATGGCTTCGTGTGAAGTACCCTCTTTGCGCAAAGGGGTTAGTGGGCTTCGCGTGAAGTACCCCACATAGGGTACTTCATGTGAAGTGGATGCTTTGCTCCAAGTACCCCACATAAGGAACTTCGCGTGAATCTCCCTTCGTGCAAAGCCATTTATCGCCAGATTTTTATAAATTTTTGGCAACCCATTTCATTTTCACCATTGACTATTGGAGATTTTGTGGACCCAAGACTTAGAGCGAACCAGTGACGTGTAGTATGACATCAGCACCTCCCGAGTGTTTTTGACCTCTTTTCATTGTTAGCAGTATCAGGTATACACATTTTTCTCATTTTTATTATAAATTATATGTTTTTTATTTATTTTAGCTAGTTATTTGTTTTAAATAATGTTTAGGTTGTAGAAATGTCTGAAACTCTTAGTTGAATTTTAGAATATGTTAGAAAATTACTAGTATGTGAGGAAATCATAGTAGAATGTTAGAATATGTTAGACAATTGTAGTAGTATTGTTAGAAAATCATAGTAGAATTCTAGAAAATGTTAAAAAACATTAAAAAATAGTAGAATAAATGTTAGAAAATTGTAACTTAGTATACATTAGAAAATATCAGAAAATTGTAAGTTAGTATACATTAGAAAATATTATAAAATTTTAACTTAGTATATCATTAGAAAATTGTAACTTAGTATATGATGAGCCTCTCAAAAGGCCATCTTTTCCATGTTGCTTACTTTCTTTTTCAGCAGTTTGCTTTCAAAGCAGAGACTTTAAACTTATGGTTTTATATATTTTATATATGCAAGAACATAAGTAGGTAAAAAGAATGGTAAGAACATGATGTATTTTGCTTGGAACTGATGGATAGAAGTTGCAGGATATAAGTAGTTGCATGCTAAATAAATAATCCTATCTCCTGTGCTATGTTTATGGGTAGTCTCCTTCCTGTAGCCAAATGCTGTGCAAGAGTATCAAATGGAAACTAACACTTCTTTCTTAGTATTAATTTATGTGTTGGAAGTTGTGTATGCTAACCATTTTGTAGAAATCAAGTCATGACACATTCAAGAATACTAGCATGGCGTTGAGGGAGTCAACGCCAGCCATTACCTGTAGAAGCACCAGCATAAATAAGGAATTAAGTAAGCGGTTGAAGAAGGGCATGCCGCAAGACTTTCATGGAGGAATAAGTCAATTCAGTTCCTAAGTAAACACCGCACGTAGATCTAGAACCACTGCATGCTATATTCTGGGAAGAACTTGAAGACTTTCTTTTGCTGTTAGATATTTTCTATTATGAGCACGTTGTATCCATTAGTGATCCTCATTAATGGAGTGATCCTAGACATAGGGTGTAGTGTAGTTTCTCTTTAAATAAGACAAATTTTGTAACTTCGAGAGGAGAGCTAGTTGATATAATTTCTAGAATAGAAGTTGACAGTGTAACACTATTTTTACTTTCCAAGTACATTTTCTCCATGAATGAATAGAGTACATAATTTGAGTTTCAGTCTCTTATCTTCATTGAATTTCTATTCACTCATCCAAGGGGGCCCACTTGGTGAGTAAATAATTTTATTAGATTAGAAGTTATTTCCTTGTTCATTAAGAAGTAAATAGAACTCTGCTATTCCTGCAACCACTGGTAACAGAACTGGTGGACTGTTCCTACAACATAAGAAAGTAGAGTAACCCCTATTTGTGATTACTATTTACTTAGAGTAAATGCATTCAATTGAGATAGTATAGATTCCTAAAGCATAATGTATTTCAATTCCATAGGTTTAGCCATGAGAATCAAGAAGGTTTGAAGCATATACTTTGCAAATACCATTCCAAGTTTACGTCCCTGGTCGATAATTAAATGAGACTAAATAATCTACTTAGCAGCCATTTAGGGTGTCCAATCCCGAAGTAGCAGTCCAATGCTATGTGTTTCTAAGACAATTTTTTAGCCAAGCATTTTTGGCACCACTGTTGGGGATGGTGTTAGTTCAAACCTACTTTGGTGTTCATGTTTCCAGTTTTCATTATCTAGGATTTAATTTCAAGCAATCCTTTATGCATAGAAGAAGAGATCCTCATGGGAGATTCCTTCCTCATCAATACTAGGCTAAACCATTTGATCTTTTCAATCCCGAGCCTGAGGAACCCCAAGTAGAAAGTGAAGAAGAAGATTTGTTTGAAAACCCATTTGCTAACGCCCAAGGAGAAATTTCATCGCCATCGTCCTCCGAAGAATCACTACATTTGGAAGTCCTTTTTGATGAGCCTGAGTACCAAGACAACCCATTAGCTCTTATTATCTATCAGCGTCAACAACCACAACAACCAGGACCTCCTCCAAGGATGGCTCAGCCTACCTTTCCCTTCCCAATTCCTTTTCAATAGGGTAACCAAAACTTGAAGAATATTCCAGCCACTGCACTGCCAAAATTCTATGGACTTATCATCGAAGATCCAAAGACCTTCCTCTTTGAGTTTGACATTCTCTGTAGGAGCTACAACTACACAACTGATGCCCATAAGCTAAATTTGTTCCTGTCAACTCTTAAAGAGGCTTCTCTAAGGTGGTTCATGGGCCTCAGAGCTAATGCTATAGAAAATTGGAACGCTATGAGCAACATGTTTCTTTCCAAATATAAAGAGTACTATAGAGGACGAGATTTAAAAGGGGATGACATCTTCAAGATGTCGCAAAAAGAGGATGAAACCTTGGAAGACTATGTTTCCAGGTTTATGTTTTACTTACAGCGCAACACTCAACACCAGTTGAATGAGGAATCACAGAAGCATCTATTCCTCAAAGGTGTCAATGATGGGATCATAGAAGCCTTGGACCTTATGGCTAGTGGGGACATCACTCAGAAAAATTGGGTAGATATCAAGACCATATGTCTGAATTACTCAAGAGCTACAGTAAAAAAAGGAAGAGGACTAAGGGACCTACCTCATAAGACAAATGGCTCTGGAGTGTCTAAGATAGAGTTGTCCAACCTCCTGTATGACTTCAAGAAGGACATTATCAATGACATGGCCACTCAGTTGGACACCATGCAATCTCAAAGGAAGAAAGAGGATGTAGATGCTATGCTGGCTGAATTCTGCTCCCACTGTAGAGAGAAGAAAAGAAACTGTAAGTGCAAAGCTATTGCATCTGTGGACACTACCTCAATGCCCACCGATTTCAAGGCAATAGATGAGGAGAATGGAGAGGTATTTTATGTGGCTCAAAGGTGACCATGGGCTCAGAGACAAGGTATGCCTCAAGACCCCCTAAATTATTTTGGTTATAATAATAATAATAGTAATCAGTGGCCGAATCAAAACCCCCACAATTCTGGCCCTCAAGGAGAAAATTGGAATAATAACTGGCCTAATCAGCAGCCATAGAATAACCAAAATTATCAGCAGCCTCAGTATAACAAAAACTTCCAACAATAGTTTAACCATTACCAACAACAGTTTAACCCATACCAACAATAGTTTAACCCTTACCAGCAGCCGCAGCAGAATAACCAATGGCAACCACATGGTAATTGGAAACAACAACCTCAGTGGGGACCCAATCAGCCTAATCAGTAGCAATCTATCATGCCTCCACCTCAGCAACAAGATATTATGCATCTACCTCCTTCAGCCAATAATAGTCCTCAAAAGCCACAGCTGCCTGTGAAAACAAATCCAAATCCTAATAACAAGCAGTAGGCTTATTCACTGCAAGTGAATGACATCCACGTAAGATCAGGAACCACATTACCTGCACCAAGAGCACCCATAATAACTAATGTTTCTAATACTGAGGAGGTTCCTGACAATCAAAACACTGTTGTTTCACCTGTTGTACCACCTATTCTAGCTGAGAAAATTCCACCTTATCCACAAAGATTGGCCCAATCATCAGTAAACCCTAAGGAGAATCCTATTGCAACTGATCTGATTGACCAACTGAAGAAAATGACTATCCAAATACCGTTATTAGATTCCCTCAAGGAAATTACCATTTATAATAAAGCAATCAAGGAAGCCTGTATCAAGCACCCTGGTAGGAAAAAGAAAGATCCTGATACTGTCCATGTTCTTGGGCAGATTTTTGATCTTATGTTTAGTTAAGCCTTGATGCCTAAATACTCTGATCTCGGGAGTCCAGTGGTTACCATTCACATTAATGGTATGCAAATACAGAATGTCTTGGTCAATTTATGGGCCTCTATTAATGTTATGACTATGGATGTGTTGTTAAGACTTAGTATCATTGGGTTGAGGGAAAAACCCACCATTCTCCAGTTAGCTTATACTTCCACTGCCAAACTAGATGGTATGGTAGAGGATATTGTTGTCACACTATATTCCTTGGATTACCCCTTAGATTTCATCATCCTGTCCCCCAAAGCCACACTAGGAGCATATCCATTAATCCTAGGAAGGCCTTGGTTAGCCACAACAGATGCTTGCATTGCATGCCGCTCAGGTAAAATGACCATATCTGATGGTATTAATACCAAGAAATTAACTTTGTATTCTCTAGCCAAACCCCAAGCTGAAATTGACCAAGTTGTCTGGCCGGATCTAGTAGATGCCCCCTCGAAGCCAATTCAGTAAAACTTATGGTTATTGGTAGAGACCCATTCATGGCCTTGCAAGAGGAAGATGGTATACTAGTAGAAATCCTTATAAACTAGTATGGCTATGAAGAACCCTCTTGTCATGTTCCTGATTGTTCCCTACAAACCATATTGCCCAAGAAGTCCTCGTCTAAGTTTCCTGTAGCACCTAATTTTCTCCATACTTTGTTACTTCATGAAATAAAGTCACCATCATTTGCAGAATTTCTTATGCTAGGTAAAGTCAAAAGAGTACCGATTTCCTTAGGAAAGGAATTGAATGTAAATAAGAATCTAACTGAATCTCAAATGTCTAGCCTTCTCTATCTTTTAAAAGAGAGTTAGAAAGCTTTTGCATGGGACTATACTGACATGAAGGGACTTGACCAAAAATTTTCTACCCATAAGATCTATATTAGTCCTGAGTCCAAACCTATTAGGCAAGCTCAAAGAAGAATAAACCCTGCCCTAAGAGATATAGTAAAAGATAAATTGAAAAAAATCCTCCAAGATGGCTTTATATATCCTATTTCTGACAGCCAATGGGTCTCCCCTCTTGTAATTGTCCCAAAGAAAGGTGGCAAATGATGAGTTTGTGTTGACTATAGGGAGCTTAATAAAGCCACCAAGAAGGATCACTTTCCATTGCCCTTCATTGACCAAGTACTTGACAACCTTCCTGGTAAGAAGTATTTTTCATTTCTAGATGGTTTCAGTGGCTACAACCAGATCCAGATATCTCCAAAAGACCAAGATAAAACAATGTTCACCTGTCCATGGGGAACATTTTCTTATTCTATATTTCCATTTGGATTATGTTATGCACCTACTACTTTTCAGAGGGCAGTAATAAGTATTTTCTCTGACATTGCTGCTGACTGTGTTGAAATATACATGGATGATTTCACTGCATATGGAACTACATTCGAAGAAGCTCATGCTAATTTGGGAAAATTTCTTAAAAGATGTTAGGACTATAACCTCTCACTTAATAGTGAGAAGTGTTATATGATGATGGAGGAGGGAGTTGTCCTAGGGCATTACCACTCATCATTTGGTATCCAGGTGGATCCTACAAAGATTGTAGTCATCCTTACACTCCCAAATCCAACAAAGTAGAAGGATGTCCAGAATTTTCTTAGTCATGCCAGTTACTACAAGAGATTTATAAGGAACTCCAGCCAACTTGCCGCCCCATTGTACAATCTATTGAAGAAGGAAGCAGAATTTGAGTGGACATCTGACTGTGAGCTATTATTTCAGCAGTTGAAAGATGTGTTGATAAAGACCCCTATTCTTAGAGGACCTGACTAGAAGATGCCCTTTCATATCCACACCGATGCATCTAACTATGCCATTGGGGCAGTGCTGGAACAAAAAGAAGGTATAGTTGAGCACACCAATTATTACATAAGAAAAAATTTGCAAGGTGCTGAACTAAATTATATTGTTATTGAAAAGGAACTGCTTTCTATAATCTATGCACTAAATAAATTTAGACATTACATAACCGGTTATGAAGTATTTGTTTATACTGATCACTTAGCAATTAAATACTTGATGAATAAACCCACCATTTCTGGTCGGTTAGCCCGCTGGTTACTCCTCATGCAGGAGTTTGATATAACTATCATTGATAAACTAGGAAAAGCTAATGTAGTGGCTGATTTCCTCTCTATATTACAAGTTCCTGATGATCCTGCAGCAATTGATGATAGCTTCCCAGATGAGCACCTATTATTTGTTGCAACTTAAAATCTGTGGTATGCTGACATTGCCAACTACCTTGCCACAAGACGCACACGACCTCATTTTTCACCACGTGAATGCCGACTACTGGTTGAGAAGAGCTTCAAATTTTCATGGATCTCTAGATTTATGTTCTACACAGGTCCTGATCAAGTCACCCACATATGTGTTCGCGAAGATGAGACCTATGACATCCTTTGTGCATGTCATGATGAGTCATGTGGTGGAAATTTTGCTAGGAAAATGACAACATACAAGGTGTTGACAACTGGTTATTACTGGCCTATCTTACATAAAGATGCAACTAACCATACCAGGCACTGTGACCAATGCCAAAGTATGGGATACCCCACCAAGTTTGATGAAATGCCCTTGTAGCCTTAGGTGGTGGTAACACCATTTGACAAGTGGGGCATCAACTTTGTTGGCCCCATTGAGCCATCTTCCTATGGTAAGTCTTATATCTTAGTATGCACTGATTATGCCACAAAATGGGTTGAATCAAAAGCAATGATTCATGCAAGGGATCATAAGGTAGCATAGTTTCTCTATGAGTTTATTTTTACTCAGTTTGGTGTGCCGTGAGTAATAGTAATAGATCAAGGGGCACAATTCACCTCTAATCTTATTGTTGAATTGATGAATGAGTACATAGTGAGGCATGGTAAATCTTCACCATACCATGCTCAGGCCAATGGGAAGGCTGAGATCATAAATTGGGAAATAGAGGCTATTTTGACCAAAATAGTTGTTGTACACAAAAAGGATTGGGCTACTCGCCTTCCTAAAGCCATATGGGCTTATCGAACAACTTGGAAAACCGCTACTAGATTTACTCCTTTTGAGTTTGTTTATGGAAAATCAGCATCCATGCCTATTGTGTTTCACCATAAGACTCTTAGAATGGCATTGGAGTTAGATATTAACCTGACCAAGGCACAAGAGGACATGCTCTTGCAGCTCAATGGATTGGATGAATACAGAAAGTCTGCACTTCACAACACAGAATGGATACAGAAGCAGTGTAAGAAGTGGCACGACCGATTCATTAAGAACAAGAAGTTCTCTATTGGTGATTGGGATTTTCTCTATGACTCCTACTATCAGCATACTCCTAGAAAGTTTTAGACATGTTGGTTAGGGCCATATGAAATAGTCTCAATTTTTGATAATGGTGTCATTCAACTATCTACAATTGATCCTGTCAGATTCAAACTCCTTGTAAACGAGCATCATCTTAAGATATATCACAAGCATGTGAGTCATCAAGAATTCCTGCAGTAGTTCCAGCAGAGCTTAGACAAATCCTCTCCTGCAGCCGAAGCATCTGGATCTTCCACCCAAATTTTTTCCAAGCTATGATTTTATCCCAGCCTCCATAATAAACATTTCACTCCCATGAATTGCTTTCTCCGCAATAAAAATCCACCTCACCTCCTCTCTTTTCCATGTGTTTGTTCCATCACATCACTCCATTGGTGCATGTAGCATAGAAGTACACTCTTGCTATAGCAACTCTTAGGTTAGTAACACATACTTTTGCACATATATTATTTTATTTATTTATTATTTTGAAAAGAGTGTTCTTTTCTTTTTCTTATTCTTGCACGCAATGGCTTGGTGGGACCCATGCCTTACACTTAGTTGGGGGGAGGGGTTATTTAATGCTTTTTTCAAAAATTTCCAAATCAATTTTAGCATGCAAAAAGGCAAAATTTCTTTCTTTCTTGTCTTTTCATGGTGACCGCCGTCATGTGGGAGCTTATATGTCCTATCGGGATTAAGTCATCATGATTTGAAAGCAATTTAAAGTTAAGGTTCACTTAATAATGGAATTTTTGTGACGTGTTTAGGTGGTAGACCTTAACACACGTGAATGTATTTATGAATACCATTCAAAATAATGCTTATTTTCCTAGAATTAAAAGCTATTCTGTACTTCAATTTTTTTCGTAAAAAACATCTTGCATCCATAAGAAGTCCTGCATTTTCATGTTTTCTGTAGCATCTGAGAAGTTCCTACAGAGCCATTTTTATCATCCATAATGGGCGGAGACCTTCAGAGGCACGAGCCTATAGATCATCAAGTGTTACTTGGGGACCCGACCGCCTGTGAATTGTTTCAGAGACGGGGATGGTTGGATTATTGCTTAAGCCTTAATGGCTTTGATGAAGAAATTGCTTTTCAAAATCTGAATACTTTGAACAACGGGTTTGCAGTAGTGAAGGGTCTAAGGATAGAATTCTTAGAGGACATCATGGTAGAATTTTCAAAGTTGCCACAGGAAGGAGAAAAGTGGAGTAAGGATATTAACTTGCGCTCAGCCAGGGCACAATTTACCCTACATGGTGACCCGTAGTTGGATATTGATAAGAAGCAGGGCACTTCAAGAACGTCATTACCCATGGAGTTTTTGCAGTTGGCTACATTCATAATATTCTACTTCACCTGTGAGGGATGTTACAAGTACCTACATGGATTGCATTTCATGATTCTGAGCGCCCTCCGCCATGAAAATAGGCCAGTAAACTTACCTAGTTTTCTTTTTAATATTGTGAAAAAGCATGCGTCTCTTGTATAGTCAGGAAAAGTTCAATATATTTCCCATCACTGTTTAATTAAGCTAGTTTTAGAAAGGGAGTTAATTAAACAATCAATTGGGACTTGGGAAGAATTCTTGGCCATGGAAGAATTATCACCTAGAGTGCTTGGCCCTAGAGGCTAGGGTGTAGGTAGTAGGGTTAATACGACAACGGGTGTTCATAAAGTAATTCATAAAATAGAACCTGTTCTTGAAGTGTCCTCTTCTAGACCTACCCTATATAGGAAAAGAGCATGCAATGTTAGTACTCCTGTGTCTAATAAGAAGAAAGGAAAAAGTAGGTAAGCCGATGTCTCTCTTGATACTTCACCTTCCGAGGAAACTAGGTCTGCTATTATGAAGGATAAAGGTAAAACCATAGATACATAGGGTATGACTCTAGCACAAAAACTAACTGTTAATGAAAATGTGGGTAAAATACCTGAGGAACCCTTTCCTTCTCCCAAGGAGGCGATGCCAGAAGAACCTCCTATAGCCATTACAGAGGTGTCCTCCAGCAAGAAGAAATTCAAGGAACCTATGAGCCCTTTTCAAACCCCTGTTAGGAAAAGTGCTAGACTTTTTGCTAGTACCAGTAAAGAAAAGAAAACCCCTGATTCAGTTATAAATATTGAATCCTGTGAATCTACAGAGAAGTCCTCTTTGGAGGAAATGGCTCCAAAAAGAATAGATAGTGACACCCTAGCCCACATTATGGATGATGAAGCTACAACTAATCCACAAGTTGAATACATCCTTGTAGACAATGATAAGGATTCTATAGAAACATATGGATTTTTCAATAACTCCGTCGGGCAAGATTCTGATGACAATTTAGAAAATTTTCCCCCTGATGAATTCCCTGCAATGGATGAGGACATTATTGAGGAAGTGTTTGAAAAAATGGGCAGAGATGGATTGGACATAATGGTTAGAACAACTGAATCATCCCAAGTGGATGATTCAATGAAACCCCTTGTCTTTTAAAAAGGAAAAGCTTCCATTGATGAATCCTGCCAAGTAGATGATTCAGTGAAAACTTGTGACAAAAGACAAGGGGCTACTTCCACTGAAGAGGGGGAAGTAAAAATCCCTCAACCTAAATCTGGGTGGATTAATATTCTTGAGCAAGAGACCATGCCACCACCGGATTTATCTACACCTTTAACATCAGGATTGAGTTTGTACCAAAGCTTCACATGGGGAAAGGCACAATGGGAACTGGAAACAGAAAAACTAAAAAGAATAATTGAGGAACATGCTTGTCAACTTGAAAAAAAAACAAATTGAATTACATTATTGGAGAGGAGAATTGAGTAGATCACTGAATTAATTCCTACAACAATGGCATGTAGGTCACCTTCTCCAGTTTATGCTTTGTTCCTTAAGGAACAATTTGTTAACTTTCAATTGAAAAGGATTGTAGAGGAATTAAATCCTTCTATTGCTACACCTCACAAATTTTATGATGCCTTCTAGTCAGCACCCATGCCCATCAAAAACCTGTTATGTGAATTATATCTACACAATCTAGCTATGCCAGACAATAGAGATTGGAATTCCCTTCTTTATGTGGGAGATGTTTAGCTGAGGGTAGTAATGTCCTGGTTCAAAATGAGATTAGCAAAGAGCATCAGGCTCTGTCATATAGAGACAGTGAGGTAGACACACCCCTCATGATGAGACCCAAAGGTCAGAGTTCTAGGTGGAATTTCCTTGATTGGATCTCAATCACAATGAATCCTAGTGGGTCTTGCAAGGTTCTTCTAGTCAGAGAACAGGTATACACAGATTGGGAACAACATTCATCACAAGATATTGAGGCCGTGGTTGCAGCTTGCAGGCAGAGGTTGATACAGATGCCCCATGACTTAAAAATTAGGGAGTCTCATTCTCCACAAAATTTAACTCTTGCTACTCATCGGGCCCCATGGTTTATAATGTTGGGCCGAACACAGCTACATTATTGGATGCCCTTAATGTTTCAACCTCCTATCCTCCTGCAGCCTTTACTAGCAGTGAATGAAAGCACAAAAGATCATGATATGGTTTAGGAAAGATAGAGGTGGGACAGGCTCTGGGACAACCATGGATATTTCAACTATGTTGTTGATGAACCAGGTGAAAAGACCGCCAGTGACCTGAGGCTTAGGGCCAAGATCCATAATTTCATGATTTCTGGGGACCAGAAATAGTGTAGTTGGGGGGAATAATGAGCCTCTCAAAAGGCCATCTTTTCCATGTTGCTTACTTTCCTTTTCAGCAGTTTGCTTTCAAAGCAGAGACTTTAAACTTATGGTTTTATATATTTTATATATGCAAGGAGATAAGTAGGTAAAATGGATGGTAAGAACATGATGTATTTTGTTTGGAACTGATGGATAGAAGTTGCAGGATATAAGTAGTTGCATGCTAAATAAATAATCCTATCTCCTATGCTATGTTTATGGGTAGTCTCCTTCCTGTAGCCGAATGTTGTGCAAGAGTACCAAATGGAAACTAACACTTCTTTCTTAGTATTAAATGATAAAATATATTTATGTGTTAGAAGTTGTGTATGCTAACCATTTTGTAGAAATCAAGTCATGGCACATTCAAGAATACTAGCATGGTGTTGAAGGAGTCAACAATAGCCGTTACCCACAGAAGTGCCAGCGTAAACAAGGAATTAAGTTAGTGATTGAAGAAGGGCGTGCCGCAGGAATTTTGTGGAGGAACAAGTCAATTCAGTTCCTAAGTAAACACCGCGTGAAGATCTAGAACCACTGCACGCTATATTTTTGGAAGAACTTGATGAATTTCTATTGTTGTTAGATATTTTCTGTTATGATCACAATTTATCCATTAGTGATCCTCATTAATGGACTGATCCTAGATTTAGGGTGTAGTGTAGTTTCTCTTTAAATAAGCTGAATTTTGTAACTCTGAGAGGAGAGCTAGTTGATATAATTTCTGGAATAGAAGTTGACATTGTAACACTGTTTTTACTTTCCAAGTACATTTTCTCCATGAATGAATAGAGTGCATAATTTGAGTTTCAGTCTCTTATCTTGATTGCATTTCT